>JARACY010001246.1:0-63048 GCA_029255725.1 Scrobipalpa atriplicella | reverse complement strand
TGCTGGACTGAAAACGATAGAAATACCTAAATGTTATAGAATTACAAGTTGCGTATGTTTCTGAATAGAAAGCAAATGTCAGTCAAAAAGTGACCGCTGGGGGGTTGGTGTATTAAAATTTTGGTGATGGGCTACAACCTATGACTAGGTACAGCAATACAAAATCTTACTGAAATGCTCTTAAAAAAATATTAAATTTAGCAAAAATATCATTAAAGCTCAGCTAAGTGCGAAAAATAAAAGCGTATAGGTATTTCTGTAAACAACCAGGAACATAAAGTAATAGTTTACATAGAGATATCGAGTTTAGAGAGGTTTTAGTTCAAATACAGCTCTGTGGCTTTTAACCACAGCAACATTCTGAACTGACAGCATTTTAGAAGCCTATTTTGTACGTTCGTTTCTGTATTTGAAATCCTGTTCAAATACCTATAAACGTACACTCTGAAAATAGTAGTCTAATATTGCAGTGAGGTCGCTTTTCACAGCATAGTAGGTCACTTGTTTTTAATTTGCGATGGGTATGTTTATGACACTTTTAATAATAGGCCATGTGATGACAGGAGTCGACGTCGCAACAGCTTTTGAATAAGCAGGAGCTTTAAAACCAGAAACTGTCGCTTTAATAAACCGATATGACGAACAAATTACCAAAATAGCTTATTGAAGTTGGATTCTGATGGATGGACGTTCGCGAGACAAGCGGTCGTCTGCGAAAATTTATCAGACGTGTCGAAAACGGCAGATCGTCAATCAATTACTTATCGATTTTAGGATTTAATGTAGGTTACAAACATTACTGCCGTTAGTTACATGATTTATGGGCCAAAATTCTAACAAGTGGATACCTAGATGCAACACAGGCTTGCCTGTGAATAAGTCCGGCTGAATGATCCCAAGAAAGCGGTGGTAGGCTCCGCAAGGGGCCGCCTGACTCGCGACCACCCTCTCACCGGAATCCGGCGCCAAACAGCTTACTGTGTTTCGTCGGTGCGTGAGACTACCAGTGCCTTAACCAGGCGTCTTCTGGGTTAGCTCGCTCCATCGTCGACTCTGTCACGGTCATCGCTGACCTTTGTGTCTAGTGTCGAGAGCAAGAGAACCCATTCCAAGTAAAGAAATAAAAATAAATGGCCGACGGCATTGGTCGATTGTTGAGTTGTCGAGGATAGGCCGAGAGAAACACAGCTATCCCCAGCTGTGGAACACTCACTAGACGATAATTGTTAAACAAAACAATAAAAACAGAAATATATTCCTCATTTTCACATTGGAAACAAACTTGGAACCAGAGAGAGATATCCACCATACAACTGAGTCAGTTTTACCTTGAACTCGGAAGGATATGCGTACAGCCAAAGTTCTCGCAGACACGCATCGTAAAATCTTTTTTTCGCCTTATTTCTCTTTTGGGTCCTATTCAGCGACCCTATTTCTCTGTCACTTATTAGCTAGAGCCGGCACTTTTACGAGTGTTGCCACCATCAAGCTAATTTATCGCTTTTGTCAAAATTGCAGGCGGTGTTGCCTTTTCACGTGAGCGTAATAAAAACATACGCAATTTCGTTACGACGGAGCATCGTCTTGAACAATATGGTCGTGTTAAACTCGTAAGAAATATTGTCTTTGCTACTTTATAAGAATTAGATCAAAAATATGTACAAAACGTAAAACCGTGGACCACAGATACCAAAGTTATGATGAGTTATGGGCTATTCTAATCTAGCAGGATGGAATTTTTACTCTTTCCTATCTCATTAGTACTTCTTTCCAATTAGTATTACATATTGAAGAAAAATCATTAATAGGCTCATAAAAATATTAAGGTAGGTAAATGTAGGTACCTAAGTATACTACCCCTATTTGATCCCTGATATCAATCATAATTTATGCTGGAAGTGCGTATGTGGTAATACGCTTTACTAGGCATGCATTTTTATTGCAATTCATATTATGAAAACAATTTTTTAGTATTACCTATGCGTGCAAAGTAAGCAATTAGAATAGACTAAAGAAAAAATTGGAAAGCCCACGAACATGGAAAGGGTAGGCATATTTATCTAAGATTATGTGCTATTTTGTTTAGTTTTAACGTTTCTATGGCTCTGAAAACGTAAAGTTCATATTTTCTAGTCTTCAGCTAATCTCATCCAATAGGTCTTACACTACACATCATCAAAATATCCAACAACAAGATATTGAAACAAAACCCACAACCCATAAAGGGTGTTATTCGCAATGCGCTTTGTTCCAAAGCAGTGTGTGTGAAAGGATCCCATATTTAGTAGTGGCCAAAGACCTTTACTAATCTACAGACTCTGGTTATCCTTATACACTCTTTTATGGCAATAGGTTTCGTTGAATATATTTAGTGCAAAAGTGCACCTTTTTTACACACAAAAATTTTAAAGAAAAATATCAAAAAACTTAGAAATCTACACTAAACTAGAGATTTCTAAGCTAAAAAATTGTTTATAGAACTCTCTCACTATCGACAGCAGCGTTTTATTGTACAGTGGGCAGCAGGTCGAGTTACCACTTTGGCGGACAAATTTACACTTGCTATACAGTATAACCAGGTAGATATAACCAGTATATATTGGTCCGTTAAATGGTTAGCTCGACCCACTGTACAAAATGTAAAGACGAATCTAGAGTGTGGAAAATGAATATGCACACTTTTTGTCGGTCTAAGCCCCATAGCACTCATCTCTCTAAATATATTTTTTTATTATTTATTTACCGTAATTTTTTAATAGGATTTTGTTAATTTTTATGCTATTTTAAAATGATACAAAAAAAATTAAATAAACAACCTTCTTTGTACAAAAGACACGTCTTTAAGTTAACAAGTCTTTGGTAGTGCGGCGAGTTCGGACATCTACATTAAAGTGGCAGCCGTTTTCCGGTAGAGTTCCACTGAACGGTGTTAGGATAATTTGTGGGTTTGAGTTCTTTCGAGTAGAAATCGCATTTGAATTAGTTTTGGATGTTCGGTTGCCCAAAAACATTTCTACTAGGGGGTAAATTCTTTAAAAATCTGTCTCAAAAAGTAAGGACGAAATAGCAGTTTTGTAATAATTGTTTCAGTTTTCAGTGCCAGTTTTGAACACAATTTTAAGAAGTTATTAATGGGACATATTTTTGGAAATAACAGAATCGAACGGAAAGACTAGAAAATATGAACTTTACGTTTTCAGAGCCATAGAAACGTTAAAACTAAACAAAATAGCACATAATCTTAGATAAATATGCCTACCCTTTCCATGTTCGTGGGCTTTCCAATTTTTTCTTTAGTCTATTCTAATTGCTTACTTTGCACGCATAGGTAATACTAAAAAATTGTTTTCATAATATGAATTGCAATAAAAATGCATGCCTAGTAAAGCGTATTACCACATACGCACTTCCAGCATAAATTATGATTGATATCAGGGATCAAATAGGGGTAGTATACTTAGGTACCTACATTTACCTACCTTAATATTTTTATGAGCCTATTAATGATTTTTCTTCAATATGTAATACTAATTGGAAAGAAGTACTAATGAGATAGGAAAGAGTAAAAATTCCATCCTGCTAGATTAGAATAGCCCATAACTCATCATAACTTTGGTATCTGTGGTCCACGGTTTTACGTTTTGTACATATTTTTGATCTAATTCTTATAAAGTAGCAAAGACAATATTTCTTACGAGTTTAACACGACCATATTGTTCAAGACGATGCTCCGTCGTAACGAAATTGCGTATGTTTTTATTACGCTCACGTGAAAAGGCAACACCGCCTGCAATTTTGACAAAAGCGATAAATTAGCTTGATGGTGGCAACACTCGTAAAAGTGCCGGCTCTAGCTAATAAGTGACAGAGAAATAGGGTCGCTGAATAGGACCCAAAAGAGAAATAAGGCGAAAAAAAGATTTTACGATGCGTGTCTGCGAGAACTTTGGCTGTACGCATATCCTTCCGAGTTCAAGGTAAAACTGACTCAGTTGTATGGTGGATATCTCTCTCTGGTTCCAAGTTTGTTTCCAATGTGAAAATGAGGAATATATTTCTGTTTTTATTGTTTTGTTTAACAATTATCGTCTAGTGAGTGTTCCACAGCTGGGGATAGCTGTGTTTCTCTCGGCCTATCCTCGACAACTCAACAATCGACCAATGCCGTCGGCCATTTATTTTTATTTCTTTACTTGGAATGGGTTCTCTTGCTCTCGACACTAGACACAAAGGTCAGCGATGACCGTGACAGAGTCGACGATGGAGCGAGCTAACCCAGAAGACGCCTGGTTAAGGCACTGGTAGTCTCACGCACCGACGAAACACAGTAAGCTGTTTGGCGCCGGATTCCGGTGAGAGGGTGGTCGCGAGTCAGGCGGCCCCTTGCGGAGCCTACCACCGCTTTCTTGGGATCATTCAGCCGGACTTATTCACAGGCAAGCCTGTGTTGCATCTAGGTATCCACTTGTTAGAATTTTGGCCCATAAATCATGTAACTAACGGCAGTAATGTTTGTAACCTACATTAAATCCTAAAATCGATAAGTAATTGATTGACGATCTGCCGTTTTCGACACGTCTGATAAATTTTCGCAGACGACCGCTTGTCTCGCGAACGTCCATCCATCAGAATCCAACTTCAATAAGCTATTTTGGTAATTTGTTCGTCATATCGGTTTATTAAAGCGACAGTTTCTGGTTTTAAAGCTCCTGCTTATTCAAAAGCTGTTGCGACGTCGACTCCTGTCATCACATGGCCTATTATTAAAAGTGTCATAAACATACCCATCGCAAATTAAAAACAAGTGACCTACTATGCTGTGAAAAGCGACCTCACTGCAATATTAGACTACTATTTTCAGAGTGTACGTTTATAGGTATTTGAACAGGATTTCAAATACAGAAACGAACGTACAAAATAGGCTTCTAAAATGCTGTCAGTTCAGAATGTTGCTGTGGTTAAAAGCCACAGAGCTGTATTTGAACTAAAACCTCTCTAAACTCGATATCTCTATGTAAACTATTACTTTATGTTCCTGGTTGTTTACAGAAATACCTATACGCTTTTATTTTTCGCACTTAGCTGAGCTTTAATGATATTTTTGCTAAATTTAATATTTTTTTAAGAGCATTTCAGTAAGATTTTGTATTGCTGTACCTAGTCATAGGTTGTAGCCCATCACCAAAATTTTAATACACCAACCCCCCAGCGGTCCCTTTTTGCTGACATTTGCTTTCTATTCAGAAACATACGCAACTTGTAAATTCTATAACATTTAGGTATTTCTATCGTTTTCAGTCCAGCATAGAAGTAACACAAAACAATGGAATTATTAAAAACGTACGTTCCAACAAAAAATTACTAACAATATCGACGTATCCCACCCCTCAGTCCTTCTGATTGTGCCCCTGGGGTCAACGCCCGCTCCGTGAGGGTTGTCCATCGAAGAAGAACCGGTCTCCTTACTGGTTTTGGGCAGATTAAACTGGGGTGCGTGGTGGATGTGCCCTAACATTGATTGATTGAGGGTGAGGACAAATTTCGTGTTAGGAGCCGGTGAAATCCGGTTTTAATGATTTCGCAAACTACCTATATTAGAGCCATTCTAGTTTAAAAAGATGCTGTGAAGCATAAATGGAAAATAATATATCTGCATACACCATCAGTATTTCGTTTTTCTATTAAAAAAAATATTAAATTTAGCAAAAATATCATTAAAGCTCAGCTAAGTGCGAAAAATAAAAGCGTATAGGTATTTCTGTAAACAACCAGGAACATAAAGTAATAGTTTACATAGAGATATCGAGTTTAGAGAGGTTTTAGTTCAAATACAGCTCTGTGGCTTTTAACCACAGCAACATTCTGAACTGACAGCATTTTAGAAGCCTATTTTGTACGTTCGTTTCTGTATTTGAAATCCTGTTCAAATACCTATAAACGTACACTCTGAAAATAGTAGTCTAATATTGACCACAAGCTGATTAATTTAACAACTCATTTCTGTATTCTTTATATTTTTTTTAATAGAAAAACGAAATACTGATGGTGTATGCAGATATATTATTTTCCATTTATGCTTCACAGCATCTTTTTAAACTAGAATGGCTCTAATATAGGTAGTTTGCGAAATCATTAAAACCGGATTTCACCGGCTCCTAACACGAAATTTGTCCTCACCCTCAATCAATCAATGTTAGGGCACATCCACCACGCACCCCAGTTTAATCTGCCCAAAACCAGTAAGGACCGGTTCTTCTTCGATGGACAACCCTCACGGAGCGGGCGTTGACCCCAGGGGCACAATCAGAAGGACTGAGGGGTGGGATACGTCGATATTGTTAGTAATTTTTTGTTGGAACGTACGTTTTTAATAATTCCATTGTTTTGTGTTACTTCTATGCTGGACTGAAAACGATAGAAATACCTAAATGTTATAGAATTTACAAGTTGCGTATGTTTCTGAATAGAAAGCAAATGTCAGCAAAAAGGGACCGCTGGGGGGTTGGTGTATTAAAATTTTGGTGATGGGCTACAACCTATGACTAGGTACAGCAATACAAAATCTTACTGAAATGCTCTTAAAAAAATATTAAATTTAGCAAAAATATCATTAAAGCTCAGCTAAGTGCGAAAAATAAAAGCGTATAGGTATTTCTGTAAACAACCAGGAACATAAAGTAATAGTTTACATAGAGATATCGAGTTTAGAGAGGTTTTAGTTCAAATACAGCTCTGTGGCTTTTAACCACAGCAACATTCTGAACTGACAGCATTTTAGAAGCCTATTTTGTACGTTCGTTTCTGTATTTGAAATCCTGTTCAAATACCTATAAACGTACACTCTGAAAATAGTAGTCTAATATTGCAGTGAGGTCGCTTTTCACAGCATAGTAGGTCACTTGTTTTTAATTTGCGATGGGTATGTTTATGACACTTTTAATAATAGGCCATGTGATGACAGGAGTCGACGTCGCAACAGCTTTTGAATAAGCAGGAGCTTTAAAACCAGAAACTGTCGCTTTAATAAACCGATATGACGAACAAATTACCAAAATAGCTTATTGAAGTTGGATTCTGATGGATGGACGTTCGCGAGACAAGCGGTCGTCTGCGAAAATTTATCAGACGTGTCGAAAACGGCAGATCGTCAATCAATTACTTATCGATTTTAGGATTTAATGTAGGTTACAAACATTACTGCCGTTAGTTACATGATTTATGGGCCAAAATTCTAACAAGTGGATACCTAGATGCAACACAGGCTTGCCTGTGAATAAGTCCGGCTGAATGATCCCAAGAAAGCGGTGGTAGGCTCCGCAAGGGGCCGCCTGACTCGCGACCACCCTCTCACCGGAATCCGGCGCCAAACAGCTTACTGTGTTTCGTCGGTGCGTGAGACTACCAGTGCCTTAACCAGGCGTCTTCTGGGTTAGCTCGCTCCATCGTCGACTCTGTCACGGTCATCGCTGACCTTTGTGTCTAGTGTCGAGAGCAAGAGAACCCATTCCAAGTAAAGAAATAAAAATAAATGGCCGACGGCATTGGTCGATTGTTGAGTTGTCGAGGATAGGCCGAGAGAAACACAGCTATCCCCAGCTGTGGAACACTCACTAGACGATAATTGTTAAACAAAACAATAAAAACAGAAATATATTCCTCATTTTCACATTGGAAACAAACTTGGAACCAGAGAGAGATATCCACCATACAACTGAGTCAGTTTTACCTTGAACTCGGAAGGATATGCGTACAGCCAAAGTTCTCGCAGACACGCATCGTAAAATCTTTTTTTCGCCTTATTTCTCTTTTGGGTCCTATTCAGCGACCCTATTTCTCTGTCACTTATTAGCTAGAGCCGGCACTTTTACGAGTGTTGCCACCATCAAGCTAATTTATCGCTTTTGTCAAAATTGCAGGCGGTGTTGCCTTTTCACGTGAGCGTAATAAAAACATACGCAATTTCGTTACGACGGAGCATCGTCTTGAACAATATGGTCGTGTTAAACTCGTAAGAAATATTGTCTTTGCTACTTTATAAGAATTAGATCAAAAATATGTACAAAACGTAAAACCGTGGACCACAGATACCAAAGTTATGATGAGTTATGGGCTATTCTAATCTAGCAGGATGGAATTTTTACTCTTTCCTATCTCATTAGTACTTCTTTCCAATTAGTATTACATATTGAAGAAAAATCATTAATAGGCTCATAAAAATATTAAGGTAGGTAAATGTAGGTACCTAAGTATACTACCCCTATTTGATCCCTGATATCAATCATAATTTATGCTGGAAGTGCGTATGTGGTAATACGCTTTACTAGGCATGCATTTTTATTGCAATTCATATTATGAAAACAATTTTTTAGTATTACCTATGCGTGCAAAGTAAGCAATTAGAATAGACTAAAGAAAAAATTGGAAAGCCCACGAACATGGAAAGGGTAGGCATATTTATCTAAGATTATGTGCTATTTTGTTTAGTTTTAACGTTTCTATGGCTCTGAAAACGTAAAGTTCATATTTTCTAGTCTTTCCGTTCGATTCTGTTATTTCCAAAAATATGTCCCATTAATAACTTCTTAAAATTGTGTTCAAAACTGGCACTGAAAACTGAAACAATTATTACAAAACTGCTATTTCGTCCTTACTTTTTGAGACAGATTTTTAAAGAATTTACCCCCTAGTAGAAATGTTTTTGGGCAACCGAACATCCAAAACTAATTCAAATGCGATTTCTACTCGAAAGAACTCAAACCCACAAATTATCCTAACACCGTTCAGTGGAACTCTACCGGAAAACGGCTGCCACTTTAATGTAGATGTCCGAACTCGCCGCACTACCAAAGACTTGTTAACTTAAAGACGTGTCTTTTGTACAAAGAAGGTTGTTTATTTAATTTTTTTTGTATCATTTTAAAATAGCATAAAAATTAACAAAATCCTATTAAAAAATTACGGTAAATAAATAATAAAAAAATATATTTAGAGAGATGAGTGCTATGGGGCTTAGACCGACAAAAAGTGTGCATATTCATTTTCCACACTCTAGATTCGTCTTTACATTTTGTACAGTGGGTCGAGCTAACCATTTAACGGACCAATATATACTGGTTATATCTACCTGGTTATACTGTATAGCAAGTGTAAATTTGTCCGCCAAAGTGGTAACTCGACCTGCTGCCCACTGTACAATAAAACGCTGCTGTCGATAGTGAGAGAGTTCTATAAACAATTTTTTAGCTTAGAAATCTCTAGTTTAGTGTAGATTTCTAAGTTTTTTGATATTTTTCTTTAAAATTTTTGTGTGTAAAAAAGGTGCACTTTTGCACTAAATATATTCAACGAAACCTATTGCCATAAAAGAGTGTATAAGGATAACCAGAGTCTGTAGATTAGTAAAGGTCTTTGGCCACTACTAAATATGGGATCCTTTCACACACACTGCTTTGGAACAAAGCGCATTGCGAATAACACCCTTTATGGGTTGTGGGTTTTGTTTCAATATCTTGTTGTTGGATATTTTGATGATGTGTAGTGTAAGACCTATTGGATGAGATTAGCTGAAGACTAGAAAATATGAACTTTACGTTTTCAGAGCCATAGAAACGTTAAAACTAAACAAAATAGCACATAATCTTAGATAAATATGCCTACCCTTTCCATGTTCGTGGGCTTTCCAATTTTTTCTTTAGTCTATTCTAATTGCTTACTTTGCACGCATAGGTAATACTAAAAAATTGTTTTCATAATATGAATTGCAATAAAAATGCATGCCTAGTAAAGCGTATTACCACATACGCACTTCCAGCATAAATTATGATTGATATCAGGGATCAAATAGGGGTAGTATACTTAGGTACCTACATTTACCTACCTTAATATTTTTATGAGCCTATTAATGATTTTTCTTCAATATGTAATACTAATTGGAAAGAAGTACTAATGAGATAGGAAAGAGTAAAAATTCCATCCTGCTAGATTAGAATAGCCCATAACTCATCATAACTTTGGTATCTGTGGTCCACGGTTTTACGTTTTGTACATATTTTTGATCTAATTCTTATAAAGTAGCAAAGACAATATTTCTTACGAGTTTAACACGACCATATTGTTCAAGACGATGCTCCGTCGTAACGAAATTGCGTATGTTTTTATTACGCTCACGTGAAAAGGCAACACCGCCTGCAATTTTGACAAAAGCGATAAATTAGCTTGATGGTGGCAACACTCGTAAAAGTGCCGGCTCTAGCTAATAAGTGACAGAGAAATAGGGTCGCTGAATAGGACCCAAAAGAGAAATAAGGCGAAAAAAAGATTTTACGATGCGTGTCTGCGAGAACTTTGGCTGTACGCATATCCTTCCGAGTTCAAGGTAAAACTGACTCAGTTGTATGGTGGATATCTCTCTCTGGTTCCAAGTTTGTTTCCAATGTGAAAATGAGGAATATATTTCTGTTTTTATTGTTTTGTTTAACAATTATCGTCTAGTGAGTGTTCCACAGCTGGGGATAGCTGTGTTTCTCTCGGCCTATCCTCGACAACTCAACAATCGACCAATGCCGTCGGCCATTTATTTTTATTTCTTTACTTGGAATGGGTTCTCTTGCTCTCGACACTAGACACAAAGGTCAGCGATGACCGTGACAGAGTCGACGATGGAGCGAGCTAACCCAGAAGACGCCTGGTTAAGGCACTGGTAGTCTCACGCACCGACGAAACACAGTAAGCTGTTTGGCGCCGGATTCCGGTGAGAGGGTGGTCGCGAGTCAGGCGGCCCCTTGCGGAGCCTACCACCGCTTTCTTGGGATCATTCAGCCGGACTTATTCACAGGCAAGCCTGTGTTGCATCTAGGTATCCACTTGTTAGAATTTTGGCCCATAAATCATGTAACTAACGGCAGTAATGTTTGTAACCTACATTAAATCCTAAAATCGATAAGTAATTGATTGACGATCTGCCGTTTTCGACACGTCTGATAAATTTTCGCAGACGACCGCTTGTCTCGCGAACGTCCATCCATCAGAATCCAACTTCAATAAGCTATTTTGGTAATTTGTTCGTCATATCGGTTTATTAAAGCGACAGTTTCTGGTTTTAAAGCTCCTGCTTATTCAAAAGCTGTTGCGACGTCGACTCCTGTCATCACATGGCCTATTATTAAAAGTGTCATAAACATACCCATCGCAAATTAAAAACAAGTGACCTACTATGCTGTGAAAAGCGACCTCACTGCAATATTAGACTACTATTTTCAGAGTGTACGTTTATAGGTATTTGAACAGGATTTCAAATACAGAAACGAACGTACAAAATAGGCTTCTAAAATGCTGTCAGTTCAGAATGTTGCTGTGGTTAAAAGCCACAGAGCTGTATTTGAACTAAAACCTCTCTAAACTCGATATCTCTATGTAAACTATTA
The DNA here is from genome assembly GCA_029255725.1 of Scrobipalpa atriplicella. Lineage (NCBI taxonomy): Eukaryota > Metazoa > Arthropoda > Insecta > Lepidoptera > Gelechiidae > Scrobipalpa > Scrobipalpa atriplicella. The sequence goes on along the minus strand of JARACY010001246.1, from coordinate 51,625 downwards.
CTTTATGTTCCTGGTTGTTTACAGAAATACCTATACGCTTTTATTTTTCGCACTTAGCTGAGCTTTAATGATATTTTTGCTAAATTTAATATTTTTTTAAGAGCATTTCAGTAAGATTTTGTATTGCTGTACCTAGTCATAGGTTGTAGCCCATCACCAAAATTTTAATACACCAACCCCCCAGCGGTCCCTTTTTGCTGACATTTGCTTTCTATTCAGAAACATACGCAACTTGTAAATTCTATAACATTTAGGTATTTCTATCGTTTTCAGTCCAGCATAGAAGTAACACAAAACAATGGAATTATTAAAAACGTACGTTCCAACAAAACAATACACACTTCCGGTCCAAGACGAGCTCACAAATAGGGTAAAGGTACAAAACTGCGACACCCATTATTATATTTTAAACTACTATCGGATTCATACAAAGGCGCCTGCATACATACAAGGTGGGCACGCGAGTAGGGTAACAGAGGCAGTTCTGGCCACGTGTTACCCCACTTGACGACTCATTCCCCTCACAATGGCATAGTAACCCGTGAAATGTTACCACTATTATGCTTTTTGTTACTCGTACTCGGTGTCGTATTTATGTAGTTTGAAATAGGTTAATTTATTAATCGATTGTGGGTTTTTGTTTAAGATAGAATTGTATTTAAGATGTAACTGTATAAAGTGAAAAACTTTGACCCCTCCCGATTTACCCAGAACAATTTAGAATATAAAACAGAAATTTTACAAATATATTAAGGACGTTCGTTATAATATTGACCACAAGCTGATTAATTTAACAACTCATTTCTGTATTCTTTATATTTTTTTTAATAGAAAAACGAAATACTGATGGTGTATGCAGATATATTATTTTCCATTTATGCTTCACAGCATCTTTTTAAACTAGAATGGCTCTAATATAGGTAGTTTGCGAAATCATTAAAACCGGATTTCACCGGCTCCTAACACGAAATTTGTCCTCACCCTCAATCAATCAATGTTAGGGCACATCCACCACGCACCCCAGTTTAATCTGCCCAAAACCAGTAAGGACCGGTTCTTCTTCGATGGACAACCCTCACGGAGCGGGCGTTGACCCCAGGGGCACAATCAGAAGGACTGAGGGGTGGGATACGTCGATATTGTTAGTAATTTTTTGCGAAGGGCAATGACATTATGAATTACATTTCATTGATAAATTCTAGAAATAAAGTTGTCTAGAAAATTAGTTAAGATTACGTTATTCTTTTTCTTTTTGTGTTGTTTTTTTTTTGCTTGGTCTGCTATCTAATTTTTTTAAATATCGATTTGAAACCATGATAAAACCAAAATTGCCTAAATTAATGCCAGTGTTACTCTCGCCCTTAAAGATCCCAGGTTATAATTATAGGATACAAAAAATTATTCTGATCCTAAAATTCTTTTTTAAAGCCACTTATTTCAATAGTTATGTAGAGTTCATTTATCTCTTGCGTAAACCATAACGTCATAAATATCTTTTCTAAACATGAGAAAGACATTATGCATATCATTAATGTGCACTGTGCCTCAACATTGTTACTTACCCTATTTTATTCCCCCACGCCTTATTACTTCATCTCTGAGGTAACTTGGGAGAGGGTTGGATGTGCGTATTGCGCCTAAAAAACAAACTTTGGAAGGTGGGGCTATGTGCAAAGCCCGCCTGGGGATATAATACCACAGCGTCTATTTCTACCACCAATAGCACACCAATGCATCCAATGTATGAGACTATCAGTATCTGTCTTGATATTTTCGAATTCTGAATATTCTTTCCACTCAAATGTTAGTGATATATTCTCTTTTGCTTTCAAATCAAACGTCTGATAATCTAGTAACATTACCAATTATTATAATAAATAAATAACCTCCAACAAATCGATCATCAGCTATTACCAACTAATCAATATTAAATATCTTCCATCAATATTTAGGCAGGCAACATTACCTCCCACGCAACATTATATCCCGGTACATTTATAAACATGACGCTTTTAATCTTGTGATTGATAGGGACATCGATTTTTATGGCGTTTAGCGAACGAGGGGGCGCTTTGTGTGCTCAGCTTCCCTGTCTTAGGGATACCTTTTATACGACGATGTGGCTGTGTCGAAAATATCTCGGAGACGTTTAAGGTGCAGTCAGCAAAGGAAATATCCGTGCAGGCCCGCTTGAACGCTGCTACTAAATACTATTAATAGGAATAATGTTGGTTAATGTAATGTTTTTAACCTAAGTAACAGTCTGCACAATTATTTTTTTTCATCATAGATACGGGAACAAAATGTATAATTCCAATAACTCATTAGTCATTATCATTACACACTATTCATAATCATGACAAATTTCTGATCAAATTTTTAAATAAGCTTAACGTGACTAAAACAGAATATCTTCCAAGTGATGTTCCCCATATAAGTATACCATAATACATATAAGTACTGTCACAAACACTGAGGCAGTATACAGCCAAGTTATCGGGTCGTCCCTGCTGTATTTAAAAGTAAAGAGAAGCGACGGATATGTGTAATGCAGAACAAGAGTGCGGTGGAGTGATGATACTCGTACGTCATAGATATTAAGTTCAGTTAAAACTTATTTATACTTAGCTTCTCAGTTAGTTTTAAGTACCTACCTACTTACTTACCTTCATACTGCTGTAAATTTCCTTTAATGTTGTTACTTGGTTGTTTTTCGTTTCCCTTTTTCTTTTTTTACTTATAAATATATTATTATTATTATTATTTTCTTTTTTACTATAAAATGACGTTTTCCATCGATCAATTTTATTTGGATATATTTTTTTAAAATATCTGTGTTTCTTTTAAACATAAGTTTGTATTCGTAGATAACGAGAACATAAATCAATATTTTTTTTATTAAATGAACGACGCCACATGTTTCCCTGTCCATCCCCGAAACTGAGTGGTGAGAGAAAGCCTCGGACTTGGAGGCTCGGCGCGATATTGATTTCCATTATACCTAAACCGGCGGCCGCGATGCTACGGCGCACCGTTAAGCTGTATTCTTTCACCAAATTGCGTCGCCTATCTCGACGACCTCATAATCTTTGATTTGACGTTCGAATGGTTGGAGAATTATAATCAGTGTTTTTTGGCATGTTTGGTCGTACCAAATTGATTATTTTTATCTCTCCGTAAAATTGTTGTTTCCAGTTTTGTTAGGACAATCCAACCTTAATTCTATACCAGCGGCCGCGGTTTCAGAAGCACCGTTAAGCTGTATTCTTTCATCATATTGCGTCGCCTATTTCGACGACCTTATAAACTTTAGGTCGTATCTATGATTATAGTTTGAGAACATTGTCAATGTTTGATTCTTTCAGATGATATACATTGTTGATATTCATAATTTGTAATTCAAATTGAGCAATGCAGGCTAAATCACCTGAATGTATGACAAGTTAGATGATTCCGTGCTTCGGAGGCTACGTAAAACCATTTCGGTCACTTGCAGTATCCTTGGTTATTATTAAGTGCCTAGATTGTTTAAAAACTTTTACATCACGATTTTACATAAAGAAAAAGAAGATTAGTGTTCAGAATATCACATTTCAATTAAGTCAGTATAGTGCTGACTTCATTCCAATAAGACACTTGACACAATATTCTCCTAAGAAGTCAACCATCTGAAGTATCCTCAGCATAATCAGGCTGCTCTTAGAGCAAATTTATGCACCGTCATAATCCTTTGCTGATTTGGTCTTTTTCAGTGAATTAATAAGAAGAATAGTAGGAACACCTAATTATAACATTACTTTCTTTTTTCCACTTCAAGTCAATCATAAATACTGTATACACAATCCTAAATGAAGATTTTCTTAAAAAATTCGCCGAAAGAGGCGAATACTTTTTTAGATGGTCACTGCCGTGTTTAAGGCGTGATTTATGTATGTTTGTATTTACTTTCGTAAGTATACCTAACTCGGAATATTCCAGGTACGAAATTATCGGTAGTTCGACACAAAATCAAGCCTGATTAGAGTGTGTTTTGATATAGAATGTCATTACGGACTTATTGCGCGCTGGCCGAATGCCAGAAAGTTAATTAACAGCGGTGCGAGGTGTTTGCCAACAATGGATGCTCTTTATTCTATGTTCCTCCGTCTTAATGATTGTGATCTCCGTTCCGGGTAAAGGCAGGCAGAATTTCTGGGTAAGTTCGGGAATCGGGAGATCCAAAAAACCAAAACGAGTGACTTATTTTAGTAAAACTAAAAATTGTATCCGAGATGTTCAACAACCAACTTGATGAATACAAGTATCATAGTTTTAAAATGGCCACTGACATTATTTGAGAATTTACCACTGTTTGATAATATGTATTGCCTCAGATGAGCAACTTTCTGAAGAAAAAACGTTTGTCATAAACTTATAATCTAAACTTATAAAATCGTTTGTCCTTACTGACTGACTGACTGACTGATTCATCAACGCAGAGACTAAACTACTAAAGCTAGAATTGTGAAACTTAGAGAGCAAGTTTCTTCTATAACGTAACCTCCCACTAAGAAAGGATTTGCGGATTTTCTCCCCCTAAACGGGTAAAAAAGGGGGGTTAAAGTTTGTATGAAAGTCCGTCAATTTTGAAGGTAGGATCTCCAAATTTTGTATTTAGGCTAATAATTAAAAAATAATTAATACATGTTTCAGCATTTTTGTATTTTTCACCCCTAAGAGGGTTAGATAGGGGATGGAAGTTTGTATGGAAATTCCGTCAATTTTGATGAGAGGATCTTCCAATTTTGTTTTTGGGCTAATAATTAAAAAATAATGAACACGTGTTTCAGCGTTTTTGTATTTTCCACCCCTAAGGGGGTTAAATAGGGCATGAAACTTTGTAGGTATTGAAATTCCGTCAATTTTAAAGGTAGGATCAGCGCGGGAACTCAATCCCACGGGAAAACTCTTAGCTGCGGGTGAAACCGCGGGGCGGAAAGCTAGTAAAATCATATATACCTTGACAAGTCATCAATAAAATATCAGTTGCACTCGATTCAATTTCCTGTTATAAAAAACAGTGTTCATTCACGTTATATAACTTTATTAAGTGACGTAATAGAATTCCGCAGAGGATGAAATATTCGAATGAATGAAATGAATGACTCGGCCATTCTGCCGATAGTATCGCTGAGTGAACGATTGAAAGAATTCCAGTTAGGGAGACGTAGTAAATAATTGATTTTCTCTTGACTTTAGTCAGGTCCGTATTCTTGCACTACGTAGATAGGCTAAAAAGTCTTATGCTCGACTGCTGAATATAGATTTCTTGAACTGATGCACTGTACATCTAGATGATAGATAATTTAAGCGCGACATTAGGAAATACGAGGGTTACAAGTTTGGGACCCTCCCACTCCCTAATGTCGCGGTAAAATTGTGATTTTTTTAAATACACATTAGCCAGCATCTAATTAACCCCTCACTATAAGATTTCTGTTTTTTTTTTATATCTTAATCGACTGTCCTAGACGCCCGGCTCTATATAGGCATATAGAAGGCTTGTATTTCGTTAATATAATCAGCAGAATACAAGGTAATTCACTTATCATAATCAGACTTGGTCGAGCAAATCCAAAAATCCTCTCTTCGTGGCCCGGACTATTATCGCTTGCTCGGTATAGAAACATATCTGGCAGAAAAACGTGATTTCCTGCACTAAAAACTAACAAATCAATAAAGCATGACCTATAAATACATCTGCTGGCTTCCGTTCACCTAATTCCTTATCTGGGCAGTCCTCAACAAAAACAGGGCAACATACATTACTGGAAGAGCATTTCCCTAGGAGGGCAATAAAGGGCGATAGGAGGGAACGGGCAAAGGGTTCGGTTATCAAGCGGCAGTATCGCGACGAACATCAAAACAAACGCTAGTATGAATGTGGAAGAACCAGCCCTTACACCGATATGGAAGCTTACTTTGTCAATGTTTGGATACTTATACACAGGTACTCATATTTTGGAATAGTGTAAATAATCAAACAATGGTACCAATTCAGTTGTAGACACAACTTAACTTACTTAAGTTCGTTCCTATCATATTCTAATATTTGAAATTTAGAATTTAAAAAAGAAAACAGCAACCACAAACAGCTGATTATAATCCTGAAAAATTTACCTTACACGCCTGAAATAAGACGGTATGCAATGTCGTCTTATTTAAAGCAATACCTATAGGCATCAACTTGCCTACCCTTCCGCTGCCTAACCCGTAAGGGATTAAGGGATGACTTTATGTATCTATGTAACATTCTCTCCTAGAAAGCACATAAGAAGTTGCAAGCTAGTTCTGCGTTGAGATTGTTCAGTTGCTCGCTGCAGGCAATACCTCCATCAAGGAACTTTACATCCCGTACCGAACCCGTTCCAGCCCGGATCAGAGTCTAGATAATGCTAGAATGTCTATTGTAAGTGGCGCGGTTGTAAAAGCTTCCCAGGTTAGTGTCTGTAAGCGATAAAGAATTCGGTAGCGAAAATTGCGGCAATGCTAAGTATGAGAGCAGATGAGAGTAAAAATTTGTGTGTGAAAAGGTAATGTTAAACGCATGTATGATTCTGATTACAGATTACTAATACGATATGGCAAGCTTTGGTTTTGCAGAAGTACATAGGCTCGTATTTATAAAGCGATCTCAAGATTGAAGCAATATTGAGTGCGGATTTGACAGGTAATTTTGTACTGGAATGACATTTCTGATACGAACTCAAACTCGCTGTCACTCTTGAGAACTGATTATAAATACGGGCCATAAACACGGTGATCACTTTCGAGCCGTATTTTTCAGGAAATGAAAAAAAAAATGATTTTTTCATACAAAATTACCAGCTCGATCAGACAATTTGTATGGAAAAGTATTTTTTTTTTTCATTTCCTGAAAAAAAAACCTGGTGATAGTTGTTTAGTATCGTTGACTGAGCAACCCCTATCAGTTTGCGGGACGCTGTCCCTTACACCCAGTATTTTATTTTCAACCTACCGAAATGAACAAGAAAGTGACTTTATTTTTTCGTTACCCAAGAATAACAACAATATTAATTGCAGAACAAAACACTTTTAAAATACTTATCTACTTATCAGATAAACGAGAAAATATAGGTCTAGTAAAATGTTAGCTTTTGAAAAGAATAAAGCTGAACTGACCTATTTGAGTAAAGTCTTACAGTAAGAATATTTAAGATAGAAGTACGTCTCTAAACTTAAGACAAAGGAGTAAATTCTTCGGAACTCTTCAAAAGTTGGACACTTCAGAATTGACTCTGACTTTTCTTTGTTTCGTAGACAAGGGAAAGCTTTTTATGCTAGATATTTTTCGGTAGGCATTTTGAATTGTAAGTAAAATATAAAAATAAAGAGTTTTTAAGATTCATACAGGTGGGATTTGAGCCCATGACCTTCAGCAAACCGTGCCGACGCTCTTACTAGTAACTAAGTATATGCTAATCCACCCGAAACTAGCGACCTCTTTGAAACGTCAATTTGTAACGTAAATGTATGAATATTTTTTGCTATTTTGTGTACCGTTCAGTCTACATAGGTTAAAATCTTTGTTACTGAAAACGGCTATACTTATCGGAAAGAAAATCATTAAAAGAAACAAATAAATCTTACTTTACCCAGCGGTAGGATCTTATAGGTAGCGTAGTTTTAACGTACCTGTTATTTTGTTGGTAGTTATATAAAAACATCATCATCGTGATAAAAGTCTAACCGTGTCTGAAGATTAAGGCTCGTATTTATAAAGCGATCTCAAGATTGAGATCAATATTAAGTATGGATTTGACAGGTCGTTTTGTACTGAAATGACATTTCTGATACGAACTCAAACTCGCTGTCACACTTGAGAGCTATTTATCAATACGGGCCTAAGATCACCTTTTGCAACAAAGTTTGAATACCAAAATATAATTTAGATATTTCTATCCCCAATCCATTGAGTATTCCAATGCCAAATTCTACAGCGAATAAATAAAAAAAGAAGTCAGTAAGTTTATCGCAACCCTCATCACTGAACAAAAACGACGGAACCCATCAAAAGATAAGGATTTTTGTCCCTTTCGTATTCCGAGCTGACCCTCTCAACTACATCAAGAAAGGATGGTTTTAAAAGCATCTGGGTTCGTGACAGTCGCGAAACATTGGAAATGCCTGACTAATATTGAAACTATTTCTGGAGAATTCTTATTGAACTAGTGAAATGATTTGAGAAACAGACAAAACAAAAAAATTATGACTGAATTTAAAAGAACAGTAAGTTGGCATTTGAAACGAAGAAAATCAGAATTGACTCTGGACAAATAAAACTGAATCCGTATTTTTTTTTGTCAATCACTGTGAGTTCCAAGACCTTCTTCTTTTTTTACGTGTTGCTGGTAGAGCTTTTAAGCCAGGTTAGCGCAAGTCAAGAGCAAAAAAATCCTGAATAAGTAATAAATATTATGACGTCTCTATAAACGAAGCTTTTCAATAACTGCTTTTCCGTGGGAGGCATTTTCCGAGAAAACAAAATAATTACACACACTCTACCCCTAACAGAGTGGTTATTGGAAATAATGAACCAATTAGGGTGGCTATCGAATTCAGTAGTATGACATTAGTAATGTTTTGTGGATTTACTTGCTTGGCTTTTGGAATTGCTTTGAATTAATCCTTCCTTTAATTAAGTATGTGTTTAATTAGCAGGGTGACGCTACTTTTCGTAATAAAATAATTGTGTCTGAAATACAAACTTTTTCATGATTATGTTATGATTTTCCTGCTATATGTAGTGATTAGAATCATAGTCTAATCTATCACTAAGTAGTGTAGTTAAGAGTAAAAATATCGAAAAAATAATATCAGAGCTAAATGGGATTATTTAATGAATCTTTATGGTTTCTCTAACATTTACAAATTGCTCAAATAACAGATGAAAGACCCAACAAATTTTTCATGGAGCGTTTTTTTCGTCCAATTCGCCTCTCTGATATAATCTATACAGGGGGTCTTGATTTATTCTGTTACGGCAGAAGTGTACTCTTTTACTTGACAGCCCAAAGATTTATTACTCTCATTTTTTCCAAGGTAGAGCACCCACTACATCGCTATCTCGCTATATCGAGCGGAAAAAATATACACTTGAAATCAGAATGGGCCTAATGCTGAGCCTTGTAGAAGTAGATCTTTTTAACTTAGCGATAATGATCTTCTTTAATACATGTGTGTGTGTGTGCGTATGTGTGTGTGTGTGTGTGTGTGTGTGTGTGTGTGTGTGCGTGTGTGTGGGTGTGGGTGTGTGTTGTATTCGACCGTACCGGGTGAGCAGAACGAGGCCTCGACTCGAATATACAATTAATAATAGCAGAAAGAAATGTGAAAATTTGTATTCTTTGGTATTCTTAGACTGACCATCGCCTAAAATTACTTTGCAAAAATTTTACCTTTAAATCATTCCCTTGGTTTCTACCATATGCCTACGCATCAAAACTTCTGAATGGATCAATCTCATCAAATGTCTATGTTTATTATTATTTATGGCACATATCAGAAGAAAATATAGAAATCTCGTTTCTACACGGGTTAAATTTATATCACTGGCATTTTTCGCCGAAGGTAGAAACATTTCTACGGCTGCTATCTCGCACGGCATCAACGCGAAATATGTTCGAGTTTCAGGAGATTATGTTGCGAGTGTATTAAGTTGTATTTTTTCCTTGCGTCGGGAATATTTATCTTTGCGGCACTAGCTTGGAATTAAGTCATATTTCTTGCTCACTCGTGTCGATATTGCAGATGGTAGGTAAGTAGATTGTTGACTTCCCCATTTGTTTTAACACTACCTTTACAAATATCTTACAAATGTTTTGTAATGGAACAGTTATCATTGTAATAAGCATACATATTTACTATCAAAATGAATATTGAATATTTGACACGGCTTACTTGTTTGTTGTGAGACAAGGCTTGTGCCTCGACGTTTCGACCATATACGATGGTCTTCCTATCAAAATGAACTTTTGATGGATACAAAATACCTTTTGCGTTGCAGGTGTCCATATTTTATGGTAACCGCTTTTTACCAGGCGGGTTTTAAAATTTCTTTTTGCAGGCGTGTTGTCAAAAGTTTCAAAATAACTTGAAACAGTCCTTTATAAGACACCTCGCGCTCACTTAAAAAAGTTCATTCAAACTTAGAATGTGAATAGTATTTTAATGAACCATTAGCAAAACTTGTTACTGCTTTAAACTCACCTTGCCGCCGTCTAGCGAAAAGACCGCCTCATCAAAACTTAAAACAGTACAAACCCCACCTAGACTTTCTTTTTTACTACAGCTTAAGTTACTATTAAGTTTCAAAATCCATGAGAGAGTGCTTAAGGCGAAACTTTTATACTTACAAAGTCACTGAGCAATAAATAAAAACTGTGAACGAGTTCCAGCGAAGTCCAAATAGAGAAACAATTTTGCCGTCCAAGTATTTTTATTACAAAGTGCTATATTTAACCGATCGCTTCGGTTTTTTCCGGCTTAAGATCAACTTTTTAAAAGTATTATTGATTGCGTCGCAGGAAATGGCTTGCTAAGCGAAGCTGCAAAGACAGGTACCTAATAAACTATTCTTTTTTTTATGCAATGTGCCTAGAGAAAAGGAAAGAAATATGTCTGTCTATATTACTACCTAATACAGTTCTGCTTTAATCCGATTTTACGTTTATACCTATTGTGTTACTATGAAAGTTGAAGTTTGATTTGTATTAAATTTATATTGAACCGATGTAGGTGTACATAATGTGTAACATTTTTTTGAGTTTTTTTTCCTGCTCATAGACATAGTTACTTATATGTAGGTGGCCCCTAATGCTTCATTTATGTTCATAATTGTAATCTTATTTTTTTTTAAATATTTTTTTGGTATACAAAAACAAACAACAATACTTAACTAAACCCACAAAAGATATACCTACAAGCCTTTTCAGTAACAAACAAGCCCGGTAATCCGTCTCCAAAGGAAATCCAAATTATTCCAACCTTTGTTTATCATCAAAAGAATAGATAGATTTAAAAATACATTTCAGAGTTATCCGAGAGGAATGCCTCGGGTTATTTTTTATATCCATATTTACCATCTCGCGAGCCGCGGGGCTCAAAGAAGTGACACACAGACACAAACAAAAATTTTATACCTAAAAAATGCAATCTATTTCCCAAGTCATTTGAAGTGGAAATGTCCATTTCTTCCATACATCTATAAATCAGCATTCAGATCCGTGTTCTTAAATTTTAAATGCATAGTAATATAATATGCTCAAGCATACATCATTCATGTCATCATTTAACAAAAGTATTTAGCAGACATTTGGCAAAAACAAGTACTTTATGATAACCACACCACAAGACGACGCCGTAGAAGATGAGCACCTTGAGACCCAAAACCGAAGAATGGAAGGGGAAGAGAGAGGCCTTTGCCGAGAAGTGGGATGACGTAGGCTAGATAAGATAAGCCATTACTTTTCTCGGCCTTCTATTTCTTTTAAATTACTCTTTGTTAACATTATGTTCATCAGGAGTCATCTCTCCTCATAAAACCTTGACAAACGGTTAACTTTAATTATTTTACCGCATTTATTTATTTTCTGCATTTTACCACAAAAACAAAGTACCGTCTCGCTCCAAACGAATCGCCAGTGTGTCCGAAATAAAACTCAATAGCACAGTGGGTGTGACCATTTTATTCTCCCATTTCCTCGGCTCCGCAATTCGCCGACTCACAGCCCTACACCGAAGGGGAAGCGCCCAGATGTCGCGCGTACAAATTATTTACTACCCTTCCTTTTGTCAGGACTTGCATCTCCATATTTGTTATTGCAAAGGTATTGCCAGGCTATGGCGCTCCAGGTATTGCGGCAGTTTACGACGCACGTGTGAAGGCTGATATATTTTGGGGAGTCGTTGTAACTGTTTTTATTTGTTCTTGGGAGTATTGGTTACATTCTTTAAATGTGTTGATAATGTCATGCAGACAAATTAATCAAATTAAAAAATCTACACGATAGGATGCTTTCTGCTCAACGTTTTTTTTTATTCCATCAAATAAGTAAAGTGCATTAAAGAAGTGAGGATTCGGATCTTACTTAAGGTACTATTCCAAGTTGGACTGCAGGAAGCACTGCAAAAGGTATGTACACGGAAAAATTTAAAATGATTTCGGTGATAGACGCAATTCTCTTTTGTTTTCGTTAGGAATAGCAACTGTCACAGCGATCATCTTACAGTTTTTCGTGTTAGCTGCTAATGCTGCCTGCAGTTCAACTTGGAATAATACCTATAGTTTAAAATGTCAAAATAAATGTATTTCAAAAAATTAAGTTATAATAAATTGATGTGTAGTTAAAGACTTATAAATAAATTTTCTACGTCTGTCATACTACTCAACGTACTGTTTATTCAAAGTAGTTTACAATGATATTTTTTTTACCCTAAACTAATAACTAGCTAAAAGCATCCACCAATATCTATAACGTTTAAAAATAGTCACAATATACGCGTGTAGCATTATTAGAAAAGCGGGCAATGCAGTCCGGCGACACGTGTTGCCGACTTTTTTATGGCCACCGTACGTTCCGGCCACATGTGTTATTGGCGGAATTTATCTGGCTTTTTAATTCCATTGCTCGGCTATTTTAGGGGTCCGCAGTAAACTGGTTTGATCTTCACGTTTAATTGTTTGTTTGTTACCGATTAACACCAACGACTACCAGTTTTAAAAATTCTTATACCATTAAAAAGCTAAATTTGCTTGGAGTAAAACAAGCTACTTATTACAGAGGCAAACATCTGCACCGATATCCATGGGGAAACTGTCACTTACATTCGTACTTACGATTTTATTTTTGAAGAGGCTCGAATATTAAAACCCTCGGATTCCTCTATTAATAATGAAGATTATGACGTGTCTAGAAAAAAGCAGCTGATACATTCTATGTTTTCTATCCAGCTACAGGAATTAGATGCGAAGTTATGGTTCTCATCTTAATTTAAATTTAATGACTTTTTATTGTAACGCGCGCCTCTTATCGAACATGCGTCAGTGTTAAAATATCAATTCCTTTAAAGCCTCTGGGTATGTATGTATGACTCTGTCTTGTTCACCTAAAGGGTCGGATAACACTGGGAAGCGATGCAACGTACGGCGTAGGGACAGGCTGCACCGCGATTTCGTTTTATACAAACACGACACCTATACAAACAAATAATTTTCATATTCTACGGAACCTGTGTAGTGTACGGAACATTCAAGTCATTTGGACGTCTCACTCCCGCCGTTCTGCCGCTTGACCGCTTTTATTCCCAGTTCTGTTTTCCCACTGCCAGCTACAGGGATTAGATGCGAAGTTATGGTTCTCATCTTAATTGAAATTTTAATGGCCTATGAATTTATTTTAACGCGCCTCCCAGCGTTATACTGATGCTTTTTTTCTATTATTCAGTGTAAATGCGGGAGCGTTTATGAAATTGCTGTTTCAGTAATTTATCAGTCGTAAAAGTATAATTTTGTGCAATTAACTAATGGTTATACTTTTTAGCGCCCACAAAATGAGTGGTTAGCACCACAGAAGAGTAAAAAGCGGCAGCGACTTTCTCTAATCAGTGGTTAGCACGGACCAATAATGATATCTAAGGCCCGTATTTATAATCAGCTCTCAAGAGTTACAGCGAGTTTGAGTTCGTATCAGAAATGTCATTCCAGTACAAAATTACCTGTCAAAGCCGCACTCAATATTGCTCTCAATCTTGAGATCGCTTTATAAATACGAGCCTAAATGTAATGGATATATAGGTATTACATACACATTCAGTGATTGATTGATTTGTAAATTAGTAGTAGTAGGTAGACTGATAGGCACTCAAAATATTTAAGTGCTAAATAAAAATACCGTATCCAAAAATAGTACATTACGATACAAGTGCGGTGCGTTGATAGTTACAGCCGAGGCGATATTGCTAGCCCGAGCCGTAGGCGAGGGCTACAAGAAAGCAGAGGCTGTAATTATCAAACCGCACGTATGTCGTACGACGTTTTATAACATATTTGCGAGGAAATAGCTAAAAAATTAAAACAATACAGCGAAAAGAAAAAACACGTGGAATAATTTTTACTCGTTCACAAATTAGGATGCGCGCGCATCAACGCTTTCTTTTTTAAGCCATAGTACAAAGAAACAAAAACCAGCCAGTATTAGGTACTAACAAAGTAAATTAATATTTATTTGATTTTGTTACAGATAAATGGTTGTAATTTATTGTAAAAATTAATTAAATCAAAGAATTAAATGTTTATTTTATTATACTTTATATCCCAAAGTTAATTTTATTTATAAAATGTTGACCACTTTTCTGCCATAAAAACTCTTTGCTAAGATTTAAAAAAGTATCGTTCGACAAACCGTGCGTTATACCTAATTTAAAAAAAACTCGTGTGTTTTACAGCACTCGTGCATATTACATTACGATTACGTACAAGTACGTAATAAGATACAATACAATATTGAAATTGGTGTAGTAAGAGACCCTTTACGGGCAAATGTGTTATAAAATAAATATCCACACTCCAGTCACTTACTTTCCTCGCTTCGCGTAAAAATGTTTCAAGTTATTATACACGTTTTACATGTAATGGCGTTTAAGTGTAAGTCCACTTAATTTCCATACTTATTATACGACAATTTGCATTTCCCGCGATAAGTGCGTAAGTAAAAATTTATAAAGTCGCAGGAATTCCATGGTCGCCTTTTTTACCGTAAATGCCCATGTAGAGCAGGTTTATGTACCTTTAAGATAAAAGATAAAATATCTTTATTGCACAGAGAAGTATTCATACAACACAACAGATAGCACAAAGACAAGTACAACATAGGCGGCCTTATTGCTAAGGTAGCAATATCTTCCAGGCAACCTTTGGGTGAAAGAAAAAAGCGTAGTAGAAACCTTTCTTGCATGTTAGTTTAAAAGTTCGTTATGAAGTAGATACTATAAAAAGCAGTGATGCAGTAGCGTTGTTACTAGAACCACCTTCTGCGTGAATACCGGCTTCGATTTCCATTTGGGATGATTAATTTTAATTATTAAAAAAAATGTTCTGGCACCCCGATATAGAGTAGAGGCAATTGATAAACTGTACTTAAGCGTATGAAATCCTATCTCATAAAAATACCTATCTAATTAAACATATAAGAAACTTAATCGGTCCTGAGCGGCTCTGGTACCCTTTCAACTAGGTTGACTTGACTGTACATTATATGATTTAGATTTTCACTATTGGTCCAGCAAGAATATGCGGTATGGATATTTCGCTATCAAAATCTTTGGCACAAAATATTCATTGCATGCAAATCTAGTGGGCCGGATTAGAAACGACGCAGAAATCGTGCGGGAGAAGATATTTGGATATTTGTGCGCTCCGATGGAGTAGGATTGGATTGCGCTAAATCGAACCGCCCAGTAGTGCTGGGGTTTAACAGTTTCACTGCTACGTAAAAATATTCATTGAAGTGTTTAAAAAACAAAATATTATCAAAATGTTTATGATGATGTAAGGCTATTTAAGGTAACAAGATGCTAGCGCATAACTTAAATTATACCACTCTAAGGGTCGTATTTATAAAGCGATCTCAAGATTGAGAGCAATATTAAGTATGGATTTGACAGGCCGTTTTGTACTGAAATGACATTTCTGAAACAAACTCAAACTCGCTGTCACTCTTGAGAGCTGATTATAAATACGGGCCTAAAACTCATCACAATTTTTTACAGTATTCCTGGGAATAGCTATTAACTGGATACATTTTATTTTCTTTTATATGAATGTAATGTATAATTAATGTAATAGCGACTGCATTGGGAACTAGATATATTAGGCATGTGATGTGTTAAGATAGAGCGCAGGGTTTCAAACAAACCCATTTTTCCCAAGAGTATTTTGCGCCACTACGTCAAGTAATATGAAAACGAGTGTATGGTGAAGTGTATTCAGTCAGTCAGTTCTGTTTTCCGTATGGTCTGGGCTATAAATATGTTTAAAAGGACCAAAATCGAAATTCCAGACAGATTTTGCTCTGTTTTTAATAAAACAGGTGTTCAAAATAGCGCAAAAGCCTCCTTCACGCACGGACTTGAATGTAATTTGGCCATACATCATCTACCAGGTTCCTAATTTAATAGGCATTATACCTGGCAGATGGCGTCACAACAAGAAACACAACAGGTTCTGAAACGCTGTATCGAAGTTTTCTTAACGATCTGCAGAATATAGTGATATGCCTAAATAGAAAAAAAGTTTGAAATTCAAAATGGCGTCCCAAAACAGCTGTTCAGACTGGCACAAACTGCTAAGCAGAACCTCCTTCACGCACGGGCTTGCATCTAATTTGGTCATACGTCATCTGCCAGGCACCTAATTTAGTAGGCGCGATAAATCTCGAGCGCCTAGAGCGGCTGTCTGCGAAATTAACTGGGTTCCAATTGTTACTGACTGCGGTTAACTGGAGTTGGTGCTAGTTGGCTTACGATACACTATGGAGCGGTATTGGGATGCAAAACAACTATATTTATGGGTAAATTTTTGTAAGAAACTATGGTTTCTGGTATAGTATCTTCATAATCAATAACTTACACTTTAGAAGTCTGAGAAAAGTCTACAGATTTATAAAAAAGGCTGTTTGGAATGCGTAAAAGATTTTTACCAACGAAACGACATTCAAATAGGTGAAAATAAACTGACATAACTTAACCGTGTTTCCCTACAAAAATAAAGCGTATTCCCAAAAAACACCTCGCGAAATTCGCGGAGCTCCAAAGCTTCGTAGCAAATAAACCTCTACGCATGCTACGCCGTAGCAATTCCGTAGCAGGGATCTTTGAATTTATACCGGATGGTTCCTACTTTCGCCCGTCATAAAAACTGCAGTAAATTCCTTATGATGCCTTTATTACGGTTCCTCATTTTGTTACAACGCTCTTTTGTTTTGGTTATAACTTTTTTTGTACTCAAACTTTATAGTAGCTTGTCCATCATCTTATACGAGGATGTTAAAAGACGGTTTGCTTGTTAAAATTTATGAGTTTTATTAAAGGGAAATCACAACATATTTAAACAAATATTTCTTATTAATAGCAACATAAAAAAAGCATGGTAAAATAAATACAAAGCAAGCGTTGTCATAATATGTGATTTTGTCATACCATAAAATCCAAGTTTATTACATTACTACCTTTATTATAGTAGCTAAAAGTAAAGTGGCCATAACGTTAGCGAATATTAGGTAAGTAAATAATAAAGTTTTTATACCTAAATAAACTAAAACAACATACACACACACACGTCACGCCTTTATCACTCACGGGTAGACAGAGCTTAAAACGCCTGGTAAGGATGCTCGCCGCGCTCATAAGTAGTCTGTGGTAAAGATGTTTTCACCACCTCTGACAAATATTCAGGTCAACTTTAGATTTAAAATGCATCGCTAATAGCTAAACTAAATCAAAATAGACTGTAACCTTGCTAGTTTTTACAGCCTGTACGGAGAAGCAGCTGGCACATTCTATGATTTTCTTTTGCTCTCAGTCCAGTATGGAAGATAGATAAAACTAAAACAAATTGGATATTAATAATGTTTTCTATTATTTAAACAGCTGTTACTGTACTTTTTTTTTCACTTTTACGTATTCTCACGCTACGCCCTTTTAGTAAGTAAGTAAAAGTTAAAACTCTTCATTTTTACAAAGAATATACAGACAAAACAGACTTAGACTTATTATAAATATACATAAAGGCAGTCTTATCGCTAAGAGCGATCTCTACCAGGCAACCTTTTTGTTAAGTAGTCAGATTTTAACGCCTAGTAAAATAAGATTTCGGCAACACGACACGATTGATATATGAAAAATTAGTTTGAAAACAACTTCTACTACGTCATTGAGCGTCAAAGTTATTTGACGTGGCTATTTTTTTTTTATAAATTTGTCACATTTTTATTGGATTACACATGATTAGTCACTTGGTAGGTATACTATTTTTTTCCTTTGCTAAGATCAAGATATTTTTTTTTGAGGGATTGGAAAATTTGTCCTAGTCTTGCGAGGTAACGCCGTCGGCAAAAAATTGAATTTGATTTTACATAATGTAGGCTTTTAGCAAGTACAAGTATGTGAGTAAAAGCTGAAATCTCGTAAAAGATGCCTGTTGTGAAGATTGGTGGGAGATTATCTAGGATCGTAAGAGGTGGAATAGCGATGTGGAGGCCTTTTACCAGCAGTGGGACAATAAATGCTAAAAATATAATAAATAAGTGTACATTTGATATATTATAATTTAGCAAAAAACGGAGACAATTTACCGGCACTTACCGCAACTGCGTTAGTAATAGAACCCATGTCCTCCGTATCGGGAGTCCAAAGCTCTGTCCACTAGACCACAGAGACAGCAAAAGGCAGTAAAACGCATCCACCCACAAACAGAGACGATTTAGCTGCACTGACCGCGACTGCGCGCTACTGCGTTTTAATGATAATGGAGGCTTTAGGATTATAAATGTATACTGCTTTATAAATTCCAAACGAAACTGGCTTTGGCGATATAGTGAATATGGTTTGGTGGACCATAGCTGTGAGATTTATAAACGGTAAAGCTAGAATGAACGTCACACTTTAGAATTAAAAATGCTTATTCTCCATTGTGAGTTTACCTTTTTAAGTAAGAATTCTTTGTTGAATCACTATACGTACAGATCCGTTATTGGGTAAGCAGAATACCAACGCTTAATTTAAGACATTATAGATACAGTTACAACGCACACGTTACAGCCCGTGTGGTGCCGGGTTAGAATAGCATCACCCCATAACTTTCTGCGGGTGTCGTTTCTGAAGGTGACTAAAGGATAAATCCTAAAGAATGGAAAACTTCTACTGCGCTCACCAACCCGCCTGCCAAGCGTGGTGAGTATGGCATATACCCCCCAATTTTGGGGAGGCCCATGTCCAGCAGTGGACTGTTGTGGCTGATGATGATGATGTATATCTATAGATAGGATTTATGTAGCTACTGACTGTAGAGAAAAAATTCCAGCCTATCGCTCAGAGGCAAATACACCGAAACTCTCGGTCGATATCCTCTGTCAGATATTTAACTTTCTAATTATGCTAGTCCAGCACGAAATTGTAAAATAACATCCCGTATATTTGATGCACCAAGTAAACAGAGGAACATTCAATGAGCACATCTACTACATACAGCAATCTCCATCAATATTTTCTCTAACACTATCTAGTAAAGCGTGATGGACTATTATTTGCTACCCTCTCTCCCTAACACTGTAGGCTAGACAGAGACGGGCGATTGTTTTCAGAAGCAAGTTGCGCACGTTACAGCGTTTGCTCGCCTCTCCTGGATTAATGGAAAGCAAATATGCGGGTTTTATACTGTTTTGTCTGTATATTCTTTGTAAAAATGAAGAGTTTTAACTTTTACTTACTTACTAAAAGGGCGTAGCGTGAGAATACGTAAAAGTGAAAAAAAAAGTACAGTAACAGCTGTTTAAATAATAGAAAACATTATTAATATCCAATTTGTTTTAGTTTTATCTATCTTCCATGGCACCTGATTGTCTAACAAGTAAGTTGATTCCGTGCTTCGGAAAACACGGTGAAGCCGTCATTTTTTGTCTGTGATAGTGACACCTAAAGTTCATTTCATAAATCATATCCAGGTATTTGTGAATTTGAGATACCTTTGCCCGACGTTTCGAACGAGTTGCATCAATTGCGGTTGCGAACTGACTGTAGCTATTCCGGCCCGTATCGACGTTTGGATCGAGTTGCATCAATCGTGGTCGCGAGCTGTATTTCTTTGGTGTGCTGAAGCGATGCAGAGGCTCAATGTATGATTGCTCAAAAAGAGCAACACTGCTTCACACAATTCATCTTAACACGACACATTAATGTGACAGCATCAAAGCAGAACGAAGATTCCGACGCGGAACGTGACGAAGGTGTGTTCTTTCATTTTGCGGTAAAAAAAATAACGTCTAACAATTATTTCTTTCGGCAAAATGTTTGGCTTATTCCATGTTACTTTTAAAAAAAACATTAATCCAAAGAGAACTGGAAAAAAGATAATAGTTTACCGTTGACCTACAATACTAGTGATCATTTTAGATAATTATTGTTATTTCCCGTAGCACGATATGGATTGGTATAGGTACTCACTCAACAGAGACCCTTCAACAAAAAGCAACCTACTTCCCTGCAAGAAAAAAAAACTGTTCTAAATACGTCACAACCCAAGTGAATTTACGAGCACGCCGAGACCACGGGCCTATTCATAATACTTATCCGTGTTTTACAATCGGGGTGAAAAATAAAAGAGCGTACTCAGTAATTGAATGCGTGAGGTTTACGAGAATTTCACTCTGAGTACGACACAGGGCTTTATTTGAACGAGGGCCTGATACATACATACATAAGTTTACGCCTTTATCCCTTACAGAGAGACTTATGACACAAGGTAAATCGCCACTTCTGACAAATATTGAGGGCAATTTTAGATTGTATGTAAATCGGACAGGTTGTAAGCCCATCGCCTATCTCTATTGCTGACTTCTACAGCATGCCCGGGAGGAATGGCAGCTGAAACATTCTATGTTTTTCTATCGCCAGCATGGAAGAATTTTATGGATAGCTGACAAAAAGGGTTCTTTTTTTTCACGTTCACTTAAATCCTTGTCGTACTGTACGTCCGGCCGCTGTAAAATAGGGATCATAATAGGGATGTCAAACAAAAATGGTGGAATGGGGGATTTCGTTTTTTATGGTTTTTAGTCGGGTTTGCTCTTGAATAATACTTGAAACTATAGACGAATAGGGTCGGTGATGAGTGATGACGCAAGCACATGCAAGGGTTTTTCTTCTTTTCAATAATCTTGTGCAATTTGTACTTGAAATTACAGATGACGGGAGAAAGTGTTACTTGTTCGTGGCTACTTACTTTCCAATATGCATAACCGTTGAGAAAACTAAAGATTATTTAGTGAAACATGTTCTTCAAAAACTCTCATTCTAATCGTGTTTTGAAACAGGAAAATAGCGTGCAAGTGTTTAAAATAATCATGGATGTAGTTGTCAAGTTATGAAATAACTGCAGAAAAAAACAGCTTATTTAAATGTTCAATGCAAAGCCTCTTTATTGTTTCAGCAACAAAATAGCTAGTTTTAAAAACATAACAACAATAAGCAGTCAATTACGCAGGTATTATTTCTCAGGTGAAACAATTAAATTTTACAAGAAACCATAAATTGTTCGCGACGCGAACCGGCAGCTAGGAAGCACTACCGCGCCGCCCCACGCCCTATCTCATCTAGTGATGGGACTGCTGAACGGATATTGTTTATCCGAAACTACTCGAAGATAGTAGAAGGGGTAGACCTCGTAATATATGGTGAGGACCTACCTAGGTGGCTGTTCCAATGATTGGTGGATGATCGCGTGAAGTGAAAAAAAAACAATGAGGAGGCCTTTGCCCAGCAGTGGGATAATAAAGGATAAATAAAGACTAGAAAATCACTTAATCATCTAAATATATTGAGGTTTTCTGGGAGGGGTAAGTGATCTAGTGCATTTCTGCTATACTGCCATTGCGAAAAATGTTGTAAACTTATTTAGATTTTATTTGTGAAAATTATAGTTCGTATTCTCATGGATTAAAAATTCAATGTGGTAAACGTAAGACTCCACAGTTAAGAATGGGGTAAAATGGTTTTACAAAAAGGAGCTTTTTATTCACCAATTTGCGAGCCGTTTAAATTGGTAAATAAGAATGATTCGAGACTTTAAAAAAATATTATCATGAAAAGAGCACTGATTTTTTGTAAGTATAATTTTATTTATCAACTGAATATTCGGATACTATATCAAATATCACATTCCCATCACTAAGTTCTTACCCCTTCCTTATATTACCATGTTAATTGTACCCAACGAGTTAGTGCCTCGCGTCTGATAGAGTTACTCAACGCACCTGCATTGCGGACGTTTTAGATGATGGAGACAATGTGTGCTTACCTACCTACTTGAGCCTCCTTTATAAAACTAGTTTGAATAAACTGGATTTTTCTGGTTTTTACCGGATTTCAGGGAGTTTTATAAAACGTTGTAAATGATTAAGAGAATGGCCTCAATTCTTTAATTTTGAAGATAGCGCTGTAATTAAGTAAAAACATGTCTAATAATGTGTGCTTACATTATTGAACTGTGGAAAAAATGATTAATTTTCACAGGAAAACTAAATACACAGCGGGAGAAACCGCGATGCGGAAAGATGTACCTACTCTAAAAAATCTTAATACGTTTTTTCGCCAAATGTTTAATCTCAAATGATCCCCAGTCTCAAAATTAGGAGTATATTTCACCTGGATTAAAGGGTTCATTATGTTACTACCTTAAAAAAGTATGCACGTGTAAAAATCGCGAGGTGTCGTCGGCCCGCAATTTTCGCGCGCGGGGATCCCCCGCTAATCTCTACCGTGGCGGGGGAAATAAAACGGCTTTCCTGAATTTTTGTGCCAGTGTGTGTGCTTGCCAGTTTTTTTTTTGTGGGAGATTTTATGTTTTGTGGTGATGTAGTGGGTTCGAGATAGAGTGAATTAATTTAGGGTAAATGTATAATACAAATATGTAATGATTTACTCACATTTTATTTTTTAAATCGTTATTTTATGGACCTACTTAGTAGACAGACAAGCGGGGATTCAAACCCAAGATTACAGTAGCCATTGCAATATTGTTTTAAAACTAAAATTCCTTCCTAAATCGTCTCCCGCTTTGGTTTTAGCAGAAAGACACCACTGATTTAGATTCATATTAATATACTACCTATTAACATCGTATTCAAATCGTCTGAACTCAAATTCATTTAAAACCGCAACTCTCGTGAATCGTAAAACGGAGTAAATAAAACTGATTACGACAGAAAATATATTTATATCACCGTGAAACCAAATTCCTTCAAGTTCTCGCGTAAAATTTCCTCGTGAGCCCGCCGACACATACTTGTACCGATCTAAACCACGACAGTTCGGCTTTACGGCGAGAGCGTTAAACTTGGCGTTTATTTACTTTTTACTGGCTCCAAGCAATAAATCCGCCTTTAAATTCAAGTAGCTGAAGGATAGACGGCGAACACACGTTTCAATACTTGCAACTGGAGGGAAAAAGGTTCAAAGCCCTTATGGGCTATCATTTTTGGCTATATTATAATAGGTGTTTTGAATTTTCGAGACGATTCGTTACATACTCAAGCCAGTTATACTGACTAAACACCGTTTAAACCATGTTTGATTGATTTAGCGGTACTAGGCACAATACTGGTTTATTACAGTTTCAACTGCGTAAATAAAGTAGTGGCGAGTATTCAGATGCAATGCAAACATGACCTTAATGCAAACAAATATAGTCCATAAAGTTATGCAAACAAATATAGTCCAAATATAGTTAAAATATAAAAACTCGCAAGAAATCCCCGTAGCTCCGTAGACATTTACTACACAGGAAGCTACGTAGTGCTACGCCGTAGCCAGCTACGACTAAACAGGTGATTTGTTATAGGAACGTAGCACGTGACGTCACGTTAATCCTAAGCCTAATTACATACAAGCTACCTGTATGTCACTGCCTTGTTTACGATAATGTGTCACGTACGCTAGAGTGGTTGGATCATCCACATACAATAAAATTGATAACCTTTCATCTAAAATGTTTTCTATTATACACTTATTCATAATCTTAATAAAATATTATAGAATCGGCTTAAGAAACTAGAATTTAGAAGGGCATATTTTCAAATAGGATTATAATTTGTTGTAATAAGCTTGTCGCGTATTCAAAGAAAATACTACCTACAAAAATAATACTTTTTTCCCTGTTTTCATTGTTCTAAACTGGAACATACTTTTATATTACGGTCTATCAGTTTTACATAATAAAAATGAAAATGAATCCAAATAGTTGGACCGACCGACAATGCTTTCATCATCATCATTTCGTATTTTCGACATTCAAAGCTTAGAAATAAGAGTTGTCAATTGTGACTATTATGGATACAAAATGAAGAATTTCCCTGCGATTGGCGCGAATCCTCATATATTCATGAAAATGTTTCTATTTGAGACATAATAAATTTATTACTTGTGTAGACGCCATCGAACCACCTTAAGGCATACCGAGAGATGCTAAGCGCAGGTATGCGAGTCGCGCGTGATCCGTGCCTGAAGGCATGCTGCCATGTTGCTATGGATCGGCATGTCTAATGCAGCCGCAGGTGATGAGGGTTGCCTGTGTCACGTTAGGTATTGGCAATACTGTGTTTATATTTATCATCATGGTAGAATTATCTTTCTAACCTAATCTGTAGTTTATTTTTTATATAATTTGGGATTACATGAGATGATTTAAATATGTCCTGGAAAATTCGTATCGTTATAATTTTTAATCTTAATATTTTTGTAAGTGCTTTTTTATTCAATTACAACTTTGTAAAATATTTAACAGTGGTAACATTTTGTCGTGCTAACTTCTTAATAGAATTGAACTTTACCCTCTGCTGGAAGTCGAGACAGCGTATTTAGCGAGAGTTGGGTCACTCGGAGTTAAAGGCTCTGGGGATTACCAACGCAACACTACTGGACTCTACTTATGTTCCAGACTAGGTATAGACTGTTGGTCATAGGGTCAGGCCAGGCCACAATACTGCGTTTTGGTGTTGAAAAAATTAGAATGGATACTGACAGCGAAGCAGGTTTGTACGATGCGATGTTGCAGTCTCGTACAATACCTGTTCAGGGAGAGTATCGTAAGCGACCAAAAAATCTTAGATTAATATAGCAAAAAAAACATAACAAAAATAATTAATTCTCCTGCAATTCTCTATTCTTATCGCAAAAAGGCTCGCTGTGTTGTGGGCCAGGCCTGTCCCAGTAGTTAACTTTATGGCAATCAAAATTAACTGAAATTTCTGTATCTCATACATCACTTTGATTTCCTATCGCAAAAAAGTACGCAAACAAAGAAGTAACCAGAATTACTTTTTTTGTATCATTCAGAATAACATTCTGTAGTATTATTACAGGTTCTAAATAAGTGGCACGTTATCTAACAGAAAGGTAAAACCTTAAGATAACATTTTCAAAATCTGTTATTGTTAGGTATTATTGTGGCACAGAGATAATACCCTGAATGCCAAAGTGCATTCAGTGGCCCAAGTTGGAGTCACACCGAGTTAGAGTCTCTCCCAAAGGATTAGGATCAGAGGTGGACACTGTTTCAGACTTTTGCCACAGACGGATTCTTAAATACAATTAAATTATTCTAGTCGTGTCGGTTTCATATCGACCAACTCGATAAACCGCGGTGTCAGAGTTTTTAAACCGCCTATAATAGCATAGCTAATAGGCCTCTGACATGGTTTGTGTAACGGCCACGATCAAAGATGAAGATCAGAAGATCGGGAGCCCATAGAGGCAGTTATTTCTCTGTTTGTTACAGAAAAAACGGAAGTGTGTGTACTTTCTTAATCAAAAGAACAATGCTGAAGTTTTTCGATAAACAAAAAGTTTCATATGTACCATAAAATGAAGTGTAAAGATCATCAGCACATTTTTAGCAATTATTTAATAATTCTAATCGAATAACACGGAATTCTATCCAGCACAATAAGCCGATGGTAATTTTGCGAAATTCACGCTCGAAAGTTAAAGCGGTTTAGTTTTCAAGTGGAAGGTAATTTTGGTCTAACGCTAGATTGTATCAATGTTTGATTATAAGTCGATTGAACACTGACGGTAGCAGGAAGCCTCATCATTGATGCCGATAACGGTGGAAACATACGGGAGGGATTCACAGAAAACAAAGAAACGTACTTCATGCCTAATTCAAAATTGCCCTAATCCAGTAAGTAATCTAGTGAGGCTATGATCTGAATATAATTGTGCCCGAGTCCTTTCTGCTTCCCGTTTCTACGTCCTTTTTCATTGTTATTCTTATCTTATCAAGCCATTTGTGTCCCACTGCTAGGCAAAGGCCTCTCTTTGGTTCTCCACGACTCTATAATCTTGTGCTTCTTCCGGCAGTGCTTGAGGAAGGCATCGAACTGGTCTTGCTACAGACGTTTGGGCCGGCCATACTAACGTCTGCCTTTACTCGTCGTCCACTTGATGTTAATGGATCTAAATAACTAATATTAGTAACAATCTGATATAGAACAAAGACACAATGTTCGAGATACAAAATGTCTCAGTATATTTATTCATTTAGCAAGACGTGGGCTATTACCTCCCGCATGCAAGGTTCCCGCATGCAACAGTAGCTATCTGAAATCAAGAACGGAGCTATAAAACTAATGTTTGATACAAAATGTCTCCGTATATTCCTTCACTGAGCTCGACGTGGCGTATTAGGTACCTCCCGCTCCCGCATGCAATAGTAGCTATCTGAGATCAAGAACGGAGCTGTAAAACTAATGTTTGATACAAAATGTCTCCGTATATAGGTATTCCTTCACTGAGCTCGACGTAGCGTATTAGGTACCTCCCGCTCCCGCATGCAATAGTAGCTATCTGAGATCAAGAACGGAGCTGTAAAACTAATGCTTGATACAAAATGTCTCCGTATATTCCTTTACTGAGCTCGACGTGGCGTATTAGGTACCTCCCGCTCCCGCATGCAATAGTAGCTATCTGAGATCAAGAACGGAGCTGTAAAACTAATGTTTGATACAAAATGTCTCCGTATATTCCTTCACTGAGCTCGACGTGGCGTATTAGGTACCTCCCGCTCCCGCATGCAATGGGCGCTTTTCCACTAGACGGCACGTCCACGGCAACGGCGACGTCACGTTATCGTCGACGGTACCGTGGAAGAGATAATGTATGAAAATCAATCAAATTATATGACACGCTTTTCCACTTGACGGCACGGCACCGGCACGTCAACGGCATGGCAGTGATTCCCACCTGTATCGTCACGATACCGTCGCCGGTGTATGTTGTAGGATGAATCCATAATTCGAATTTTCGCGATAACCCTAGGCAGGCATAATGTTTTTTTTTTAATGTGTGATTCTACAGATGATGAGTCACTGACTGTTTTTTTATTTCAAATTTTGATTTTTCACGATAGCCCTAAGGGATACTATGCAAACTTGGATAATATTATAAAACGGTGCCGATTCTGTAAATAAGACCCAGTGAAAATATATAAGCGCTTAGAAAGGGATTGCAGTAGGTATAGAATGGACGAACTTATTTTGATCTTGTCAGTTGAAGATTCATATTTATATTAATTTATTGCATTCACATGGTTAAAGCTTTTATTTAAATCTCTTTTAAGGTTCCGTACCCAAAAGGAAAAAACGGGACCCTATTACTGAGACTTCGCTGTCCGTCTCTGTCCGTCTGTCACCAGGCTGTATCTCATGAACCGTGATAGCTAGAGTTGAAATTTTCGTAAATTATGCATTGCTGTTGCCGCTATAACAACAAATACTAAAAACAAAATAAAATTAATATTTAAAGGGGAATCCCATACAACAAACATGATTTTTTCTTTGTCACCGCAGGCTGTATCTCATGAACCGTGATAGCTAGACAGTTGGTATTTTCAACGATGATGCATTTTTGATGCTCCTATAACTAAAAGTAGGTACTAAAAACAAAGTTAAATAAATATTTAAGGGGGGCTGCCATATAACAAACGTGATTTGGTTGAAACGTAAAGATAACGCGTTTTAAAATCCTGCTAGCGACATCTGGAACAAAGAAGATAAAATAATATCCTACTACTAATATTATAACTGCAAAAGTTTGGATGTTTTTACTCAATCACCATCATGCTTAATATGTTGTATAGATAAGGGCACCTACGGAACCCTTCGTGCGCGAGTCTGACTTACACTTGGCCGGTTTTTTGTAACGTTTATTAAAAAAAAAATATAAATACCGACTAATAATAAATCTATACAATTAAAAGGGGTGATGAATGATTTTTGTGCTCATTCATGCTCTTGGCCCTTTATTTTCATTATTGTCTAGTTATTCTAGTTTCGGCAGTTTAAAATAATCTTGATTATTGGATTTTGTAGAGTAATTGGGAAAATTCGAATTATCAAATCATCCTACGACATTTCTACAACTTAGAGGTTGGCAAATATGAGGGCGCCACTATCTTTTATATGGCATCACCAATGAGCAAATTCTTATTCTTCTATTCTCCTCATAGAACGATAAAAAACAAGTTTTGATGCTTGAATTTTTTTAGTTTAAATTTCTGTTTAGTCACTGTAGTCAGTAAGTTTCTAGTAAGCCATTGATAATCTATCTACCCCGTAAGGCATACAGGCGTGACTATAAATATTAATATTATGTATGTACTGATTTATTGGAATGAGAAAAAAGTGACGAAAGTAGCGAAAACGGTTTCCAGTAATTATTGATGCTCTGCTTACCCCGTAAGGGATATAGACGTGACTATATAAGTATTTTCTAATTTATTGGAGCAAAAAAGTACAGGAGAAAGTGTCAGTAAAGGTTTCTAGTTACTCACTGATGCTCTGCCTACCCTGTTAGGGATACAGGCATGACTGTATGTTTATGTATGTATAAATAAGTAAATTAGAAAGTTGCAGCCATAAGCAAAGTGATTTTTTAATTGAAAATGGAGGACTTTTTCAAGACAGCTTCATCCCCCTTTTTCACCCCTTCAGGGGTAGGTAGATTATAAAAATCATTGAAACACGTGTTTATTAATTTTACATCATTAGCCTAAATCCAAAATTTTAAGATTTTAACTTCGAAACCCACGGACTGTCAAACTTCCATCACCTATTTTAACCCCTTAGGGGGTGAATTTTGAAAAATCCTTTCTAAGTGCACCCCCCTAGACCTCATAAGGAACCTACATGCCAAATTTGGAGTCTCTAGACCCAGCGGTTTGGGCTGTGCGTTGATATGTCGGTTAGTCAGTCAGTTTCTTCTTTTATATAATATGATATTTTTAAATAAAATACCTACAATTATTATAAGGGTGGATTTCTATCATCAAACTGAACAACTTTCCCCAAGGAACATAAGTCGAAATATGAAAAAAAAATTACCCTCCCATTCAAATTGA
The DNA here is from genome assembly GCA_029255725.1 of Scrobipalpa atriplicella. Lineage (NCBI taxonomy): Eukaryota > Metazoa > Arthropoda > Insecta > Lepidoptera > Gelechiidae > Scrobipalpa > Scrobipalpa atriplicella. The sequence goes on along the minus strand of JARACY010001246.1, from coordinate 22,398 downwards.
CTCCGGCAGCTGACACCATTTGTATGAGAGGGTAATTTTTATTTTCTTCTTATTTCGACCTATGTTCCTTGGGGAAAGTTGTTCAGTTTGATGATAGAAATCCACCCTTTAAATATTTGTACTTAATTTAAAAAGCCCTTATACGTAATATAGATAAGGAAAAATAATAAAGTACCAAAATGTATTGATGAATGCTTTATGTACTTGAATGTCACATTGATAATGATAACAAACATCGATAACATCTGCTTACTGCAAAATCACATAAAATAAACTACATATTCATTTATTGTGAACACGTTTTGAAGTTACATGCTACTATTGCACTTAGATATTGCTCTGTAACTGATTACACACCAGCAATTATCTGCAGTTCTTTTGAAAACGGCTCCTAAATCAGATAATAATCTATCAATCCGAAATTCTGCCATATATTGCTCGAACACTGTATAGTATGATCATTCGTACACTTTTCTGTATCGTTTTATTCATTATTGCTTGAGCTCTTTATAAAAAACAATTTGGCTATAAATAAAATTAATTAAATGCACAAAAACACTGAAAAATATGATTTGTTTACATTTATATAGAGACGGAACATCCATAGAAAAAAATACTGCACAAATGTCAAAACCGGCAACAAAATCTATGGCCAACAATACGCAAGTAAACTGTTAATTTTACCAACATGAAAAACAAAATAGTGATGTGCTGCGTATACTACATAGAATAATGGATATCAATGTTCATATCGAATTATATTACCATTGAAAAATATTTTTCCCGATTTCGTTTTAATGGTGGATGTGTATTTATTTAATATCATACCTCCACCAGTAAAACAAATGGTTACACAATAAATAAGTCAAAACCATATTTTTTTATTTTTTTTATTTACTAACGGGATCCGAACATTTTTGTACGTAGACTGGTATTTTCACACAATCTGCATAGTATATACCAATTTGGTTTCTATTTCGGTACTTGTGAAATCGAATGGCACCGGTTAGTGATCCTGCGCCGCTCAAAGTTTGACCCATAGTTTACATCTGAAAACAATATCGATATCCATGAAAGTAAAAATTTTTGCACTATGGAGATGAACCGGTTAAAGAGGAGTTCATCATGACTGATATTTGATATTATCGTTAAAAAATCATCTCATCTGGCTTCATCGAGAGGAAATCTAGCCAAAAATTGGCGTTTAATGCCGTCTTTTCTTCCTGACCTTAGGCCACATAATTTCACAGCGCCGAAAATTCATTATAGATAGATAAGAGAGATAGATAAAAAATTTATTATCACTTTCTTACAAGTCCTGAAGGACAATTACAAGTCCTAACAACGTTTCACATGTTTGCTAACTGAAATTATCTTTAAACAAATTAAGAAAAATTAGAGAAACAAGTAAACAATGCTTCGTCAACACAATACATGGCACTGACAAAACATAACCGCGAAACGAAGATAGGAAGAATTTATGAAAGAAAGAGTAAGACTGAGGAAGTGAATGAGATAAAAATAGTCGCCATTAAACTTGTTGCCCGTTTCCTAGACTTTTATTTTTTTATGGAGTTGCGACAGACTTTTAATACATGTCGTTGTCAAATTTGATAACAGTGATAGTTGTTTCGGGTTGCCATTTGTGAAGATATTTTTAAATATAAAAACATTAATTTTAATAGGTACGTACTAAGGTTTATGATGTCTCGAGCTTTACGATTTCTCGGGCTTCTCGAAAAAATTATAATTTAAGTTTAATTTTCCTATTTGAATAGTTAAAAATTTCGCTAAAAATATTGCTCTCCCACCCAACCATATTTCCCGAATCGATAAGAGCCCAGATTTCCATGCTGGACAGGGAGTAATAGAAGAACATAGAATGTACCAGCTGCATCTTCCCCCGGGTATGCTGTAAAAATCATTTTAGGGTCACTTTTTCACTCGTTTTGGTGATATGCATTGGTGGCCAGATCATCCGATTTAACCATTCTAGAATTCTGCTTATGGTTATTTTTGAAGTTTTTATGTCCTATCACCCGAAGTTCTGGAAAGAGTGATAAAATCTATACAAAACAACCTTCTTATCGTCAACTCTGGTGGCGGCTATTTGGCCAAGATTATTTTCTCGACTTTATGGAATAAATTGTATTGAATTCAATGAATTAAATAAAAAAGTTACAGCAAAAGAACATCGGATGACTACTTTTGCCACACCCTGTATATTAATACCGAAATTTTAAGATGGGGCCAATCTAATTCATAAAGGCAAAATAAAAAATACGTTACATTAACTTTTTATTTTTTACGAGACTATGAAAGAGAATTTTATTGAAATATGTGTCAGTACAGTTCTCAGTACTGCCCTGGAAAATCGAGGGTGACTGGCTACGATACCGTCGACGTCCCGTCGACGGCAATATCGTCTAGTGGAAAAACAGAGCCACGGTATCGTGACGTTGCCGTTGACGTGACGTGGACGTGCCGTGGACGTGCCGTCTAGTGGAAAAGCGCCCAATAGTAGCTATCTGAGATCAAGAACGGAGCTGTAAAACTAATGTTTGATACAAAATGTCTCCGTATATTCCTTCACTGAGCTCGACGTGGCGTATTAGGTACCTCCCGCTCCCGCATGCAATAGTAGCTATCTGAGATCAAGAACGGAGCTGTAAAACTAATGTTTGATACAAAATGTCTCCGTATATTCTTGCACTGAGCTAGGCGTGGCGTATTAGGTACTTCCCGCTCCCGCATGCAATAGAAGCTATCTGAGATCAAGAACGGAGCTGTAAAACTAATGTTTGATACAAAATGTCTCCGTATATTCTTTCACTGAGGTAGACGTGGCCTATTACCTCCCGCATGCAAGGTTCCCGCATGCAACAGTAGCTATCTGAGATCAGGAACGGAGCTCATACTTGGCGTATACTAATGCTCGCTTGCTTAGATCGTGAGCTTTGATTAAATTTGGGGAAAGGTTGTAGTTCGGTAATTTGCACTGAATTAAAGTTGGTATGAAATCAAGCCATTTTGCGGTTCTTGTTTGCAATTTGTGCAAACTATTTAACTGCTACACGTTTTATGACTAAGTTTATTTATTCATGTTAAATATACTATAAAAATTTATGAACCATTACTTACCAGCAGGATCATAAAAAAAAAACTGCAAAGAAGGTGTTTTTTTTTTTCATTTAGTAGCTTAATACTATAACATCCTTGAAACTATTATCACCAAAGTGTTCCATTCAGTTAGCAACGCTAACTTTCCCAGTGCTCCCTGTTGGCTTAACCAGCACTTTGTGTAAGAGCTGCTTTAGCAGCGCGACGAAAGGAAAATGGCTGATATTTTTTAGCATTTTTAATACTCCAAAGTCAGATATAATTTTAGTAGTAAACACGGGCTGGGGAGTAGCAGCTGCGACGTTGTGCTCTCCGAGCCGCTAAAAAGCGCATAAACCGGTATAGCCGATTGTAAAGACGTGGACGGTGGTATAAGCGATCAGAGAGACGTTTTTATGGGCTCTCGATATGGAAGCAATGGGTTCCCATCAGGGGTTATACAAAGCTGATATCCACCTGTGTACGATTTGAGTGTTTGAGAGTGGTTGCGTCTTTGATATTTATTCCAAACTTTTGTCTGATATTCTCAAGATAGTTCAATCTCTTGATAATGCGTCAATTATGTTGATGCACGGCTTCACTGTCTTTGATAGTCGTTAAATATATCATTCCCAAGCTTACAAGCGTAGTGGCTATGCCAAAATAGTGACGGTTATCAGAAAAAATAAAAACAACGACATTGGTCAGCTTTTCACTTAGGTCTTAGATCAATAGCAAGTGGACAGTACTAAGTGCTCTCCAGGCAACCAGTGTATCGCACATAGTCCACAGATTTACGACGACGCCACACTCAGCTCAGATCGGTTCGAGACTTCATTCATATGGACTAGTGATACAATTTATTAGGCATGTTTCTAAGTATTCTGTTAAAAAAAAGAAGTTAAAAATATCCTTGATTTCTAAAAGTAACTGAGTGGAAATCAAAAAGTAAGGTAGCCTGTGTTGGAGCTGTACTGGACAGATCATCATGCAGATCTTTGAGGGAAGCTTGTGTCTTGCAATGGAAATCTTTCAGAAGCGAAAGCTTTCTTGGTTAAATGTTACAAATATTATGTTAAATAATAATTAAGTAACAGATGTTTGGAAAGAAATAAATAAATACATGCAGGTCATAAGACTATGGCCATAAGGTCATGGTCAACTTATAGCAGGATTTACTGTCCTCAACAGAAGATTTGTTAGAGTATTGATAATCCTAAGTTCTGTAGCGTGATTATGTGGGTGTTGCTGCTTACACAATCCTTTATACATTCATCCAGTTTGCTTTCTCGGCCCGATTCACTGCAAGACTCCATTCACACAGTCTACTGACCAGGTTTATTCGATAACACACTATTAATCAACTCAACGGGCTTTAGATACGTCGCTAACAGGAATTGGAGCTGATTCAACACTGTTTCTGAGCATTCGTGGAATATTCTATACCACTCTCTGCTGGTGTGATAAAGGCATACCTACCTGTTGAAGCCAGCTGAGGAAAAGCAACACCCTAAAACCCTTTAAATAACAAAAATAGGTACATTAAAAGGCAATCTTCTTGATACGTTTAAGAAATTTTGCCAATCTAAAATTCACACCTAAGCCACAGATACGGCGTCGGGCGCCTTTCTATATTTTCTGATTTTCTGTGCCTAATATTCAATGTGTGACCTGTGTCATTTCTAAGTCAAGTTAATTGCCTCAAACGCTACACAGTTACATATTTTAAAACAGACGCCTGCGTTGTTAGGTACTCGTAATTTGTTAGACGCAGTGAAAATAGCTTTACCTTAGCTGTATATTCCTCATAAAGGGAATACAAAAATTTACTGACCCAAATAGAGGGTGTGATACCAATGAAACTGAACAACATTTCCTAGGAACTTGAGTCAAAATAAATAAAAAATGCCCTTCCCTTCCTTATAAATAGTGTCAGCGCTCGGTTTTGTACGGGAAGGCCATTATTTTTTCATAACTCGTCCTATGTTCCTTGGCGTAAGATCTTCAGTTTACACCCTTAAGCTTGTTCAGATTTTTTTTACTCCTGTATATACTTAGGTGTAATTTAATTTATGTTTCACCAAAACTGGCAGAAAATTAATTCCGTTATACTCGTACCTATATAATGGCAAAATACGTAATGGAAATAAGTGCGGAAGTGGACGGAAATTGTAAGTGCGGTCGCCAGCGTCGTCACTTTTCACTTTCCGCAGCTTAGGACGATTTTTGTAAAGAGAAGAATACTCGTAGAAACTGCAAAAATTTTGTGAAATTTGTAAATACAAAGAAATTTTTTAAAGATTTTTTCTTGCTATTTTGGCTGTATGAAGAATGAAGCAATACTTACTTGAATATCCTTCTCCCAGCATAAGCAAGGCCGGGGCGGCTGCGTATGCCGTCAGCACGTCCATCGGTGAAGGTAGCGCTTGGAACCACCTGCAAAACAAAGAATATGGAGGTGAGTAGAGTAAGTATGATAATAAAATAAATAATTGTAGTCTGTCTTGTCTTGTAAGGTAGTTCGGTTGTCTCTGAAAATCTTTTGTTACACTTGTGATTGGCTGGTAGGTAGGTTTTTCGTCTGAGTCGAAGCGGTTAAGAATATAATAATATTGTTTTATGATTTCTTTATAAATACGGTGGTTCCTGTGTAACATTTCTCTATGATCAGCTTTCAGGTTACAAACCCACAAAAAATTAACTTGAAAATGTGTCAAGAAATTCAAATGAATTTAATAAAATGCGACAATTTCTATTTTCCTACACCAAATGCGGAAATCCCCGTGATACCAGCCAGGTGTTCCGACTGAGCTCCCAAAAAAGGTCTAGACTTTAGACTGAAAGCAAAGCGCAGGTACTCTAGATTCAAGGCTTGCCTGCAAAGTAATCGTGTTCACTGAAATTGAGTCTGCAACTTCGGCGTGACGCGTTATCGGATTTGTTCACGACGCGTTCGGAATGCCAGCATCGCCTACTCAGAGGCTCTATTCTGGAAGCCAAAGTGCAATGTAAGGAGTTCGTCGGTTATAAATAGCAGCTTGAAAACTTTACTGACCACTGGTCTGCCCGGTCTGCCGATGCCTTTTATCGAGAAGAAGTTTAACTATGAATTTTCCGAAATCTATCAACGACGATGGGTCAAATCGAATAATCTCTTTTTGAAATCTGTCAAATAACATATAGTTGATATATCATTGTCCACACAAACCTCGAAGGAATACAATGTGTGTTTTGTGGAACACAACACAAACAGTGCGGATAACGAGAGAGCCAGCAGCAGGTGCTCTCGGTAAATAAGCCATATCGACAATTTGCAGCATGTGTAGTAACCGTCTCTGCTGGGAGTTTTGCAAAAATATTTGTTATTGCATGACCACTGACTAAAGAGACTGAAGATAGAAGACAGAAGATAGAATATGCGAAGGGCTTATAGACTTCCTATAAACCCTTCTCTATGTTACATCTATGACAGGTCTTTTTAGTTCGTGGTCAGGGTATAGGGAAGCTATTGATAATCGAAAATTCTAGTTTAAAATACCAACTCATTTCAATATACTTATGACACATTTCTAGTTAATTTCCTAGAAAGATCGATATAGGCTAAGCTTTTTTATACAGTTTTTGAACAAAATTATAAACGTTGTCGACTTTACCATCGAATCTAACAAAAAACCTGCGCGAAGTAACAAGATAGAGATCTTCCAGAAAACTACCAACTGTATAAGTTTTGAAAACTGAAGACGTATAATTTCCTCATTTAAATAAAATTGTCATTGTATTTTTTGTCATAAACTTGCATGCCAGAGGTCAAATATACATTCTAATACTGTTAATTTTACCATATGGACTAACAATCCCACAACTAAAGAAATAAACACATTTTCTTGCCTATTTCACTTTTGCAAGCAAACTTTCAAGCGTAGCGGCTTATTAAACTGCCTTAAAAAGCTACAACCCGAAGAGTGCATGTTGAAACAGCGACCAGCAAAAACAAAGTAAGTAGTTTGAGTACTTTTCTTTGTAAAACATCTTGTTTGTTTCAATTGGCAATGTGTTTACAGTCTACCTGCCAGTTTCGGTTTGATTCTTGGCAAGACAAACAGGATTTTGTTGCGTTTAAGGTATTTTGTTGCTAAACGTTTTTTTATCAGTTTTGCTTTTAGTTCTACTGCATTCGCGATGCCTAATCTCTGTATTTTTATTTTCCAAATATTAGTTTTGTTGTTTTAAATTATAGAAAAAATCTAAAGACACAATAAACTGCTAAAGATTTATAGCAAACCTACAAATGTTTCAGCATAAGATGTTTACATTAACACTTTCGTTTCTTACGGAATTGGCCGACTAGGTACCTAGCTAGAGCTTATTATAACCATTTTCACCGATAAGAATTCATTTTAGCCTATAATTATGATAAATTCTGGCTTCGTCAGTAGACGTAGACTAGACAGTATGACCCGATCAGGGCAAAAACTGTTCATAGTGTACCTATGTTACGTGATTCCATACGAGCTCCCAGTCCATTACGAAAGCAACTTATTGCTCATCAGAAATCCAGTGTTTAAACCTGACTCCACCAAACTCGGAATCGAACTGCTCGTTATTAAAATAAAAAAGTTATGCAATATTAAAATCCAAGACGTCGTCTGTTTAACATCACAGATGACAGGCATGTTTTATTCATCCCGCGACGAAACTTGCGCCAATAAGTTGGCGGTAGTGATGCGATATGCCTAGCATAGCTTGTATAGTGTAAGAATGTGCTACGAAAAGAAACTCAAAGTTTATAGAAGTGTTCATAGGAAACTGCATATAGTCTGGTTGGACTTCGTTCTTCTGGTCACTACACATCCGATCAACTTCAACTAGTACCACCGCCGGTAGGTACTAGTGGTCCTAAAGGATCAGAGCTCTTGCTACTCTAATATAATGCGTGGTTTACATTATTGGATCCAATGTAATTGACAACTTGCATTTTTGGATTTTGGATGTTTGAATATGTTTTTGAATGTCAACTTATCGATATAAAGCGGTTCATCACTAATTAGTGAACTAGCCGGAAGAGCGCGAGATGAACTTTTCATATAAATAAAATATGCTAGAAACGAACTTATCGATATCGATACTTAAACGGTACATCGCTAGTAGCGAACTAGCAGGATGAGCGAGATGAACTTGGCCGCGATAGGTTCAATTTACATTTTAATTGGATCGGCCGACGACGTCATTAAAACACTTTTAATTATCAGGTTAAAAACACCCGATATGATGGCGGCTGTTTTGTTGTTGTAGTGTTTTGTTGTGCGCTTAAAATATTTATTAGTTATTTTTATATGAAAATATTTTCAGTATTATTTAGATGTGATGAAAATGCATTTTCCCTTATAACACCCTTCTGCTCTCTGTAAGTACGTATGCTATATTGTTTGTATAAGACTAGCTTGTCACGTTTCTTTGCATTATCTGTTGCGTTATGAAAATATTTACTACTCAGTAGTTAAAAGAAGCATATTCTCAGCTCCTGAATTACAATTTTTCTTCCCGTTTTGTGTCATAATCATCAAAACCTCTTGGTAAAATTGATTCAAATCTTCTGTAAACCATAATAAAATGCTCATAAAGATACAGCGGTCAGGTCACTAGTATCAATGTATCAAAATGCTGAAAAAAAAAAAAAACTTGTTTCGATTTTTTTCACATTCCACGCTTCCACTATTTCCTCAACCCTCGATCAATCAGCCTTGTTAACAAGTTAAAAAAAACGCGACAATGCATGAAATCCTGGTTCACGCTGGCTGAATAAGCGTACGATTTGTAATCTTGCCATTAGGGGGATGTATCGTGCTTGGCATCGAGCTAGGCCTCTCTTCAGCCAGATGGCATATGTTGGCCAGACTGGAGATATACTTACGGGTGTTGTGTTCAGCCAATAATGCTGTTAATACCATAAAAGGACTGTATCTCAAAAATGCTACGATTAAATTGTTATGGCAGGGGGTTAAAATGATATCTGTGATGTAGTTGGTATGGCAGGGGGTACGTACTTACAGCCAAGCTTGAGAGCAATATTGAGTGCGGATTTGACAGGTAATTATGTACTGGAATGACATTTCTGATACGAACTCAAACTCGCTGTCACTCTTGAGAGCTGATTATAAATACGGGCCTAAGTTCTTTTAAGTCTGATGGCGCCTTTCAGCAAAATCTAGACAGTAAATTAAGAAGTTACTATGATAAGCATATTTCAACTTCGAATCTGGAAAATTGTACGAGAATGTTCACATGAGATGCGAATAAAATAAGCCACAATTTTTTAAACGTGGATTCTATAATCAGAACACAGTAAAATTACATCATGTTTAGTTTTTAAATCTTAAAACCTGTGTGTCAGTTAACAAGGAGAGAATAAAGAAGGGAGGGAAGGGGTGAGACAATTAGGGCCGCAATTAGAGGCCAGTATGTTGCAGATTATGGCCGCAGCGCTTTCCACAGTCACACGCGGCCAAGCGACCAACAAACCCTGCCAACTAACCATTAAGACGCTACAAACTCAAGCTTTAATTTTAGTAAATTTCGCGTCCACCAGATATATTTTTTAGCTTCGCGTCCGTACATTCTGGATTTGAAAATAAAAGGAAAGAAAATATTATGTTGATTAGAAATACCAAGTTCTTTGGATAATTAATTTATCAACTTACTTGAAAAATCACCACTGACCATTCGTTTTTCGACCGTTGTTTTTTGCGGTGGTTACCTACTTAGGGTGTGTTATAATCACAAGCCCAGGAAGAAACAGGTAGGTTCTATTCCAACCTTGACAAGAGAAAATTGCGTCCTCTCTTCTTTTTCATGGACATCACTAGTGGAAGAACACCCAAAGCAGTTATAGCGCTTCAAATTACACTTGTATCTTTACACAACATTGCCTGTCGTAATCTCGGATTTGTAGAGGAATTTGGTTTAGATTTTTCAGCGCTTTTAACACGCGCTGCAGCGCTTTTTTTTTCGGTTTCGTGGGCGAGTGATTTTAATATGCGAAGGAGCTTAGGCTGCTTTCATATTCATAATACGGGTTGAATTGAAAAACGTTTATTGCCAGTGACCTAAATTCTGTACGGGTTTTATTCTCACGCTTTTATTCACATTAAGATATTTTGTACTATTAATGATAAAAAAAATCTACGCATTTCTAGGTAACTTGGTACTTAAATGCAATGTATCAATTAAATTTTATTAGGCACACTGGTTCCTATTGGATCTTACTGGCCCCAAAAACATTCTGTCTTTAAATTTCACAATCATATCTACGCTGCACAAAGTATTATTATTTTAGCTGTTCTATACTTTATTTCAGTACAAAACTGTTCATATTTACAAGCGAATAATTATTTCGCCATCAGCAGTTGATTGCGGCTGCAGCATGTAATTTTTAAATGACTACTTACGCCATTTCCCGGCACCGCTTGAATGTATTCCGAAAATCCGTACCCAATGCAGAATATAATGAAACATTAAACCCCATCCCAAATTCGCAGCCGTGCTTCTGTCATGTAAATAACCGCTTTATACAACCATGTTCTCATACATTACCGAAGGCTTTTATGTCAAACAGAGTCAGCTTTTCAACTCAGCCTTTATGGAAAATCGGATGGATAGATTTGTGTAGTCAATTCTGGCTTTTTGTGTACGGCCTTTAGCATTTTTGTCTATGCAGATGGATTCAGTTGCAGTTGAACGGGGAAACAGAATTTGGACGCTATGTAAAGGTTCATTGCATATTTCAGTGGTTGTAATGGATGGTAGGAAGCTTTAGTACCGATGGGAGATAAGCTTGTTGAACCAACTTTTGTATTAGCGAATTAACGAAATGTTGATGCGGATGTGCTGAAATTAAAGTCTGATTTATTGACAGTTTTGGTACTCTGGTAGAGCTTTGTTTGGTTGATCGATTCTACATTCAACCACGAAATCCAAAAGTGCCAAAGCATCAAAAATTACCATGACTTCATAAACCACAAAAGTATACCTAAAATACCACACTTTGTCTAAAAAATCTGCCTATGTATGGTAAATAAAAGAGATTATTTGTTTTTTATAATCGTAACATACTGAAATGCTGTTTGAAATGTATATAGGTAGTATATCGCAGTTCAACCTACTTATGTGGCAGAAAGTAATGAAAAAATAAATTTTGGGAGGTAAATAATGAAATTAAAAAACCTACCATAATTTTAGAGTCAGAACCAGGATACAATATAAGGCTCGTATTTATAAAGCGATCTCAAGATTGAGAGCAATATTAAGTATGGATTTGACAGATCATTTTGTACTGTAATGACATTTCTGATACGGACTCAAACTTGCTGTCACTCTTGAGAGCTGATTATAAATACGGGCATAAGTAAAGCACAATAAAACTTAATGACCTATTATTTGAAGCAATAAATTGCTAGTACGCAATCAATGAAATTACAGACTTGACATATGTGTTTTAAAGATTGATTGTAGCTTTTAAAGCTATTAAGTGGTAGGATTTGAACGCCATTTTTTATGCCGATAACATCAAAGAAGTGTCGAGGGGAAATTCTTTTCTGTGATAAAATCTACTGGTTTATAACTACTGGCTGATAAACCAGCTACAACAGTTAACTGCTAGATATAGGTCTCCAGTACTAATACCACCGTATTTTCTATACTAGAGATGAATGGTGTAGTGGATAGGGCCGCTGCCTCGCCTGTGCAAGAGGTCGTGGTTCGAATCCCACCATGTACAATGTGTTGTTACCGAATTTAATATGTACTTTTGTTTGTTTGGCACTAATACGGTGAAGGAAAACATCCTGAGGAAACCTGCCACACCTGCGTTTAAAAGTTGTGTTTAAAGTCGAGCAAATTACTGGGCCCATGTGGTCGACTAAGGCCCGTATTTATAATCAGCTCTCAAGAGTGACAGCGAGTTTGAGTTCGTATCAAAAATGTCATTTCAGTACAAAACGACCTGTCAAATCCATACTTAATATTGCTCTCAATCTTGAGATCGCTTTATAAATACGAGCCTAAGATCCAATCGCCCCATTCTTAAGGCAGGCTCGTGCCCCTCGGTGGGGACGCATATGAGCTGAAGATTATTTTCTATACTCACGTCACGACGATATGCTCATGACACTTGTCTGGCAGATTATTGGTAAGCGCAGTTTACAGATTCACAGGGAAATGTTTCTAATCCATTATCGATCAAAACCCTGGTGGGTAAGGAATCTAAACTTTGCCGACACAGACAAGAGTTTTAACGAAATATACTTACTTAATATAAATTGTCAAAAGGAAAACCGGTTAAAATCCTCAAAAGAATCTCCGTGTGTTTTCTATATGAGTTACATTGCCGATAAACAGTATTGCTCGAACCCGCGCATTTGTTCCGCGAGACTGAACAGAGAAAACAGAGTTGGGGTAAATGGCAGCCGTGGTTCTGTATTTCATTCCCTTATAATGATTTCGATTTTGTACCATTTGTTCGTCATGTTAGTTTAAACTATACATAATGAGGTTTAGTTTAAAACTGCTTAAAATTCCGTTATGATGTTACATAAACAATGTCAGAGGTATATAGATAGTTTGGAAAAGAAACCATGACAGAGATAGTTTGGAAAAGAAACCATGACAGAGATAGTTTGGAAACACTGAAAAATGCGGTTCATGAACAACCCACAACATACAAGAATTGACAAAGTGTAGCTAGAAGTAATGTAGCGAGAAGATGACAGTGAAAACTTTGCTTTCCCTCAATTTGGTACGTGATACATTCTACATGAGGTAAAAATTCAGGTTTTAGGAGTCGCTATAAAAGTTTACACGCGGTAAAAAGCATCGACACACCTGAGGACGTCATTTCCCACATCATACTTAATTCATGATCGCTGTGATAAAAGAATATAACATACTCAAACATGTATGTCACATTTTCTCAGAGTACGTATTACAAATAATAAATAATACCTTGATTATAAAACTGATGTTCATAATTTTTGGAAATACACGTAGGTTCTTAGTTTAAAGCCACTAAACAAATCTGATTTGTTTCGCAAAACTGTGTGTGTCACCGATTAGGTATAAGTAGCCTTTTGCGATGTGATGCAAATTCTAATTGTTTAAAATCTAAATACTCAATGTTCAATGTTAAATGTCTTTATTAAAATAAGCAATGTGTCAGATTATCGAAATTCTGTTTATACTAGAAATGGCCTGTTTATGGAAATTTGCATGACCCATCGTAAAACGTATAAATCTCGTACATTTTAAAAAAAATTAGGCTGTTTAACAAACACAAATGGAATACATTAAAAATAGTTTCTAAGGATCCCTAAACTGACCACGGCATCTGAAAAAATATTATCCATTTTAATTTCCTTCTCTTTGCTGCAGGGCGGGTGGGTGTACGGTTTTATTGAACATGCTCTAGCTTCTGGGTTTGTTTGTAGTTTGCACGGTCCCTATCTTCCTTTTGTTAATCTGATTTGTCCGTAGGATTCGTAGCTGAGTTTTGGCTGCGATTTGTACATTTAGTTGTGGTAAAATTTTATTATTTAAAATAAAGATTAAATCCTGAAAGCGAGGTTCTTTCAATTGGGGTGTATTTGCCATACTCATCCATCCTGGCAGAAGGTTTGGATAGCGCAACTGAAGTTATTTTAGGTTATTTTACTCACAGGAAACGTTACTGCCCATTCCTTTTACCCTTTAGCTGCCTTTAGCCACCTTATACGACATCCAAGTAACTATAATATTTATAAATAGTGTGACTAGGGCCCGTATTTATAATTAGCTCTCAAGAGTGACAGCGAGTTTGAGTTCGTATCAGAAATGTCATTTCAGTACAAAACGACCTGTCAAATCCATACTTAATATTGCTCTCAATCTTGAGATCGCTTTATAAATACGAGCCTAGGTAATTCAAGCCCATTCAAACACATTCCACATGAAATGCTTTAATAACAAATAAAACACGGAACCGTTTAAAATCATAACCGGCGGCGAACAAAAACAACTATCCAGACGAACAAAACTCATAAATTTTTGTTACCAATAGCGCGAAGAATAGTTTGTAGCGAGTGTCAATTGTTTTGTGTGTCGTTTTGCGACTCCCGATTATTGCCGGGGCTGGAAAAGTTTCGCTATCGTGCACGGTAGGGTAAAAGAGGCAGTTACTGGCTAAACAGGGTGATAGAGACAGGGTACCAGAAACTGATAGGATAGGGGTTTTGCTCAGTCAACGAAACTAAACAACTTTCACCAGGAAATTCGTTCAGGAAAATAAAAAAATGGCTTTTCTTTTACAAATATTTTGATCGAGGTGGTAATTTTGTATGGGAATGTAAAAAAAAACTGATGGACTTTCCTAGTGAAAGTTGTTCAGCTTCGTTGACTGAGCGCAACCCCTATCATTTACCGGTACGCTGTTCCTTACGCCTTGAATAGCGCATTAATATTATAGGAATTTGACACTCTAAGTGTTAATTTAGGTTCAAATCCCATCTGAGTGAAATTTTTAAATTAATGTTTGTATTATAGTTTACAATTTATTGTAATTTATATGATGGGGTGTCATAATCATAACACATGACAATAATATCTGGAAATACCTTAAGTGCCAAACGTTGTGAAAACGGATTTTGTACATGTGAATCGAGGTAAAATAATGCATTCAAGATCAATATGTTTAATATTAAGAGTTTTATAAAAGTTTGCTTCACATACCATAATTTGTCTATCTTGCTTAATCAGGTCATAAACACTAAAATGTTTATTTTACCTTAAAATATGTCCTCAACTACCAAAATGTTTCATCATAATGCTCTACAACAAACCGTTCCTACCGACAATAAAACTGTCTTCTACAAAATAATAACCACAGCGTAACTGCCTCGCTTGTTAGGAGTAAAATGCCTCATTTTCTTGCAGCGTAGATATGATTGTGAAATTTAAAGACAGAATGTTTTTTGGGGCCAGTAAGATCCAATAGGAACCAGTGTGCCTAATAAAATTTAATTGATACATTGCATTTAAGTACCAAGTTACCTAGAAATGCGTAGATTTTTTTTATCATTAATAGTACAAAATATCTTAATGTGAATAAAAGCGTGAGAATAAAACCCGTACAGAATTTAGGTCACTGGCAATAAACGTTTTTCAATTCAACCCGTATTATGAATATGAAAGCAGCCTAAGCTCCTTCGCATATTAAAATCACTCGCCCACGAAACCGAAAAAAAAAGCGCTGCAGCGCGTGTTAAAAGCGCTGAAAAATCTAAACCAAATTCCTCTACAAATCCGAGATTACGACAGGCAATGTTGTGTAAAGATACAAGTGTAATTTGAAGCGCTATAACTGCTTTGGGTGTTCTTCCACTAGTGATGTCCATGAAAAAGAAGAGAGGACGCAATTTTCTCTTGTCAAGGTTGGAATAGAACCTACCTGTTTCTTCCTGGGCTTGTGATTATAACACACCCTAAGTAGGTAACCACCGCAAAAAACAACGGTCGAAAAACGAATGGTCAGTGGTGATTTTTCAAGTAAGTTGATAAATTAATTATCCAAAGAACTTGGTATTTCTAATCAACATAATATTTTCTTTCCTTTTATTTTCAAATCCAGAATGTACGGACGCGAAGCTAAAAAATATATCTGGTGGACGCGAAATTTACTAAAATTAAAGCTTGAGTTTGTAGCGTCTTAATGGTTAGTTGGCAGGGTTTGTTGGTCGCTTGGCCGCGTGTGACTGTGGAAAGCGCTGCGGCCATAATCTGCAACATACTGGCCTCTAATTGCGGCCCTAATTGTCTCACCCCTTCCCTCCCTTCTTTATTCTCTCCTTGTTAACTGACACACAGGTTTTAAGATTTAAAAACTAAACATGATGTAATTTTACTGTGTTCTGATTATAGAATCCACGTTTAAAAAATTGTGGCTTATTTTATTCGCATCTCATGTGAACATTCTCGTACAATTTTCCAGATTCGAAGTTGAAATATGCTTATCATAGTAACTTCTTAATTTACTGTCTAGATTTTGCTGAAAGGCGCCATCAGACTTAAAAGAACTTAGGCCCGTATTTATAATCAGCTCTCAAGAGTGACAGCGAGTTTGAGTTCGTATCAGAAATGTCATTCCAGTACATAATTACCTGTCAAATCCGCACTCAATATTGCTCTCAAGCTTGGCTGTAAGTACGTACCCCCCTGCCATACCAACTACATCACAGATATCATTTTAACCCCCTGCCATAACAATTTAATCGTAGCATTTTTGAGATACAGCCCTTTTATGGTATTAACAGCATTATTGGCTGAACACAACACCCGTAAGTATATCTCCAGTCTGGCCAACATATGCCATCTGGCTGAAGAGAGGCCTAGCTCGATGCCAAGCACGATACATCCCCCTAATGGCAAGATTACAAATCGTACGCTTATTCAGCCAGCGTGAACCAGGATTTCATGCATTGTCGCGTTTTTTTAACTTGTTAACAAGGCTGATTGATCGAGGGTTGAGGAAATAGTGGAAGCGTGGAATGTGAAAAAAATCGAAACAAGTTTTTTTTTTTTTCAGCATTTTGATACATTGATACTAGTGACCTGACCGCTGTATCTTTATGAGCATTTTATTATGGTTTACAGAAGATTTGAATCAATTTTACCAAGAGGTTTTGATGATTATGACACAAAACGGGAAGAAAAATTGTAATTCAGGAGCTGAGAATATGCTTCTTTTAACTACTGAGTAGTAAATATTTTCATAACGCAACAGATAATGCAAAGAAACGTGACAAGCTAGTCTTATACAAACAATATAGCATACGTACTTACAGAGAGCAGAAGGGTGTTATAAGGGAAAATGCATTTTCATCACATCTAAATAATACTGAAAATATTTTCATATAAAAATAACTAATAAATATTTTAAGCGCACAACAAAACACTACAACAACAAAACAGCCGCCATCATATCGGGTGTTTTTAACCTGATAATTAAAAGTGTTTTAATGACGTCGTCGGCCGATCCAATTAAAATGTAAATTGAACCTATCGCGGCCAAGTTCATCTCGCTCATCCTGCTAGTTCGCTACTAGCGATGTACCGTTTAAGTATCGATATCGATAAGTTCGTTTCTAGCATATTTTATTTATATGAAAAGTTCATCTCGCGCTCTTCCGGCTAGTTCACTAATTAGTGATGAACCGCTTTATATCGATAAGTTGACATTCAAAAACATATTCAAACATCCAAAATCCAAAAATGCAAGTTGTCAATTACATTGGATCCAATAATGTAAACCACGCATTATATTAGAGTAGCAAGAGCTCTGATCCTTTAGGACCACTAGTACCTACCGGCGGTGGTACTAGTTGAAGTTGATCGGATGTGTAGTGACCAGAAGAACGAAGTCCAACCAGACTATATGCAGTTTCCTATGAACACTTCTATAAACTTTGAGTTTCTTTTCGTAGCACATTCTTACACTATACAAGCTATGCTAGGCATATCGCATCACTACCGCCAACTTATTGGCGCAAGTTTCGTCGCGGGATGAATAAAACATGCCTGTCATCTGTGATGTTAAACAGACGACGTCTTGGATTTTAATATTGCATAACTTTTTTATTTTAATAACGAGCAGTTCGATTCCGAGTTTGGTGGAGTCAGGTTTAAACACTGGATTTCTGATGAGCAATAAGTTGCTTTCGTAATGGACTGGGAGCTCGTATGGAATCACGTAACATAGGTACACTATGAACAGTTTTTGCCCTGATCGGGTCATACTGTCTAGTCTACGTCTACTGACGAAGCCAGAATTTATCATAATTATAGGCTAAAATGAATTCTTATCGGTGAAAATGGTTATAATAAGCTCTAGCTAGGTACCTAGTCGGCCAATTCCGTAAGAAACGAAAGTGTTAATGTAAACATCTTATGCTGAAACATTTGTAGGTTTGCTATAAATCTTTAGCAGTTTATTGTGTCTTTAGATTTTTTCTATAATTTAAAACAACAAAACTAATATTTGGAAAATAAAAATACAGAGATTAGGCATCGCGAATGCAGTAGAACTAAAAGCAAAACTGATAAAAAAACGTTTAGCAACAAAATACCTTAAACGCAACAAAATCCTGTTTGTCTTGCCAAGAATCAAACCGAAACTGGCAGGTAGACTGTAAACACATTGCCAATTGAAACAAACAAGATGTTTTACAAAGAAAAGTACTCAAACTACTTACTTTGTTTTTGCTGGTCGCTGTTTCAACATGCACTCTTCGGGTTGTAGCTTTTTAAGGCAGTTTAATAAGCCGCTACGCTTGAAAGTTTGCTTGCAAAAGTGAAATAGGCAAGAAAATGTGTTTATTTCTTTAGTTGTGGGATTGTTAGTCCATATGGTAAAATTAACAGTATTAGAATGTATATTTGACCTCTGGCATGCAAGTTTATGACAAAAAATACAATGACAATTTTATTTAAATGAGGAAATTATACGTCTTCAGTTTTCAAAACTTATACAGTTGGTAGTTTTCTGGAAGATCTCTATCTTGTTACTTCGCGCAGGTTTTTTGTTAGATTCGATGGTAAAGTCGACAACGTTTATAATTTTGTTCAAAAACTGTATAAAAAAGCTTAGCCTATATCGATCTTTCTAGGAAATTAACTAGAAATGTGTCATAAGTATATTGAAATGAGTTGGTATTTTAAACTAGAATTTTCGATTATCAATAGCTTCCCTATACCCTGACCACGAACTAAAAAGACCTGTCATAGATGTAACATAGAGAAGGGTTTATAGGAAGTCTATAAGCCCTTCGCATATTCTATCTTCTGTCTTCTATCTTCAGTCTCTTTAGTCAGTGGTCATGCAATAACAAATATTTTTGCAAAACTCCCAGCAGAGACGGTTACTACACATGCTGCAAATTGTCGATATGGCTTATTTACCGAGAGCACCTGCTGCTGGCTCTCTCGTTATCCGCACTGTTTGTGTTGTGTTCCACAAAACACACATTGTATTCCTTCGAGGTTTGTGTGGACAATGATATATCAACTATATGTTATTTGACAGATTTCAAAAAGAGATTATTCGATTTGACCCATCGTCGTTGATAGATTTCGGAAAATTCATAGTTAAACTTCTTCTCGATAAAAGGCATCGGCAGACCGGGCAGACCAGTGGTCAGTATGGCAGGGGGTACGTACTTACAGCCAAGCTTGAGAGCAATATTGAGTGCGGATTTGACAGGTAATTATGTACTGGAATGACATTTCTGATACGAACTCAAACTCGCTGTCACTCTTGAGAGCTGATTATAAATACGGGCCTAAGTTCTTTTAAGTCTGATGGCGCCTTTCAGCAAAATCTAGACAGTAAATTAAGAAGTTACTATGATAAGCATATTTCAACTTCGAATCTGGAAAATTGTACGAGAATGTTCACATGAGATGCGAATAAAATAAGCCACAATTTTTTAAACGTGGATTCTATAATCAGAACACAGTAAAATTACATCATGTTTAGTTTTTAAATCTTAAAACCTGTGTGTCAGTTAACAAGGAGAGAATAAAGAAGGGAGGGAAGGGGTGAGACAATTAGGGCCGCAATTAGAGGCCAGTATGTTGCAGATTATGGCCGCAGCGCTTTCCACAGTCACACGCGGCCAAGCGACCAACAAACCCTGCCAACTAACCATTAAGACGCTACAAACTCAAGCTTTAATTTTAGTAAATTTCGCGTCCACCAGATATATTTTTTAGCTTCGCGTCCGTACATTCTGGATTTGAAAATAAAAGGAAAGAAAATATTATGTTGATTAGAAATACCAAGTTCTTTGGATAATTAATTTATCAACTTACTTGAAAAATCACCACTGACCATTCGTTTTTCGACCGTTGTTTTTTGCGGTGGTTACCTACTTAGGGTGTGTTATAATCACAAGCCCAGGAAGAAACAGGTAGGTTCTATTCCAACCTTGACAAGAGAAAAATTGCGTCCTCTCTTCTTTTTCATGGACATCACTAGTGGAAGAACACCCAAAGCAGTTATAGCGCTTCAAATTACACTTGTATCTTTACACAACATTGCCTGTCGTAATCTCGGATTTGTAGAGGAATTTGGTTTAGATTTTTCAGCGCTTTTAACACGCGCTGCAGCGCTTTTTTTTTCGGTTTCGTGGGCGAGTGATTTTAATATGCGAAGGAGCTTAGGCTGCTTTCATATTCATAATACGGGTTGAATTGAAAAACGTTTATTGCCAGTGACCTAAATTCTGTACGGGTTTTATTCTCACGCTTTTATTCACATTAAGATATTTTGTACTATTAATGATAAAAAAAATCTACGCATTTCTAGGTAACTTGGTACTTAAATGCAATGTATCAATTAAATTTTATTAGGCACACTGGTTCCTATTGGATCTTACTGGCCCCAAAAAACATTCTGTCTTTAAATTTCACAATCATATCTACGCTGCAAGAAAATGAGGCATTTTACTCCTAACAAGCGAGGCAGTTACGCTGTGGTTATTATTTTGTAGAAGACAGTTTTATTGTCGGTAGGAACGGTTTGTTGTAGAGCATTATGATGAAACATTTTGGTAGTTGAGGACATATTTTAAGGTAAAATAAACATTTTAGTGTTTATGACCTGATTAAGCAAGATAGACAAATTATGGTATGTGAAGCAAACTTTTATAAAACTCTTAATATTAAACATATTGATCTTGAATGCATTATTTTACCTCGATTCACATGTACAAAATCCGTTTTCACAACGTTTGGCACTTAAGGTATTTCCAGATATTATTGTCATGTGTTATGATTATGACACCCCATCATATAAATTACAATAAATTGTAAACTATAATACAAACATTAATTTAAAAATTTCACTCAGATGGGATTTGAACCTAAATTAACACTTAGAGTGTCAAATTCCTATAATATTAATGCGCTATTCAAGGCGTAAGGAACAGCGTACCGGTAAATGATAGGGGTTGCGCTCAGTCAACGAAGCTGAACAACTTTCACTAGGAAAGTCCATCAGTTTTTTTTTACATTCCCATACAAAATTACCACCTCGATCAAAATATTTGTAAAAGAAAAGCCATTTTTTTATTTTCCTGAACGAATTTCCTGGTGAAAGTTGTTTAGTTTCGTTGACTGAGCAAAACCCCTATCCTATCAGTTTCTGGTACCCTGTCTCTATCACCCTGTTTAGCCAGTAACTGCCTCTTTTACCCTACCGTGCACGATAGCGAAACTTTTCCAGCCCCGGCAATAATCGGGAGTCGCAAAACGACACACAAAACAATTGACACTCGCTACAAACTATTCTTCGCGCTATTGGTAACAAAAATTTATGAGTTTTGTTCGTCTGGATAGTTGTTTTTGTTCGCCGCCGGTTATGATTTTAAACGGTTCCGTGTTTTATTTGTTATTAAAGCATTTCATGTGGAATGTGTTTGAATGGGCTTGAATTACCTAGGCTCGTATTTATAAAGCGATCTCAAGATTGAGAGCAATATTAAGTATGGATTTGACAGGTCGTTTTGTACTGAAATGACATTTCTGATACGAACTCAAACTCGCTGTCACTCTTGAGAGCTAATTATAAATACGGGCCCTAGTCACACTATTTATAAATATTATAGTTACTTGGATGTCGTATAAGGTGGCTAAAGGCAGCTAAAGGGTAAAAGGAATGGGCAGTAACGTTTCCTGTGAGTAAAATAACCTAAAATAACTTCAGTTGCGCTATCCAAACCTTCTGCCAGGATGGATGAGTATGGCAAATACACCCCAATTGAAAGAACCTCGCTTTCAGGATTTAATCTTTATTTTAAATAATAAAATTTTACCACAACTAAATGTACAAATCGCAGCCAAAACTCAGCTACGAATCCTACGGACAAATCAGATTAACAAAAGGAAGATAGGGACCGTGCAAACTACAAACAAACCCAGAAGCTAGAGCATGTTCAATAAAACCGTACACCCACCCGCCCTGCAGCAAAGAGAAGGAAATTAAAATGGATAATATTTTTTCAGATGTCGTGGTCAGTTTAGGGATCCTTAGAAACTATTTTTAATGTATTCCATTTGTGTTTGTTAAACAGCCTAATTTTTTTAAAATGTACGAGATTTATACGTTTTACGATGGGTCATGCAAATTTCCATAAACAGGCCATTTCTAGTATAAACAGAATTTCGATAATCTGACACATTGCTTATTTTAATAAAGACATTTAACATTGAACATTGAGT
>JARACY010001245.1:0-63064 GCA_029255725.1 Scrobipalpa atriplicella | reverse complement strand
GCTAAATACGTTTATGCTTGAATAATAATATTTTTTTATTAACTACCAGTAGTTTTTTTAGGTAAGGTACAAACAGTTTCTCAATATTCTATCTCCAGTTGTTGGCTAATGAAGAGTTTCATGAAAGCACTCAAGCTGTTCTGCTCTTATTAAAAGTAAGACAAGGGAGAAAAAACATCAGCTCTCCGCAGTTTCTTAATAAAGAGTTTGAATTAAACATGCTATGTAAAACATTCTTCGTATCACTGACAGATATGATTTGATAAAAGGCAACGAGTAATAAAAAAATATCTTTTCTGATATTTGAAAACAATTTAATAAAGTTATAAAAAAATATGTTTTCAAGCAATTTAGACGTTGACTCGAAACCTACACGACAGAAGCAAAAGATGTTCTTATGGTGAATTAAGAATTTACGATATTATCATGAATGTGGGTCATGAAATTACTCTGAAGTATCTATGAATGTTTTTTGTCTACCCAAAATACTTGTAAATATTTGCAAACGTTTTAAAACACCAGTACGGAAGTGGTGATGGCATAAAATAATGCTGGAAGCATTTTCATTTCCGATATTTTTTATTTTATTGCAAATCTCTAGATTAAAAAAAATATACTGTGATTTTTATTATGGTTAAGACTAAATCAAAAGCCAATTCCCAGATTAAATTAAAAATGAAAATGCAAGGATTTCCTCAATTCAAATTTAACTGGATTTTCAGAGAAGCAAAAAATGGGCGTAGTATTAATTTGGATTATTTACAAAATCCTGTGTGCATTTCGCTTTGCAAGCTTTTAAATTAAATTTAATTCTTATTTATAGTGCTTCCGCGGGATTTTGAAAACAGAGAGCGTTATTTAGAGCTCGGTCCTGCGTTACAGATCTCATTAAGATAACAGAAATACTATTAAGAACATAGATAGGTAGTTTTTACTGGGAAACTACTTACATATTTAATATTAAATAATTAACTAAATTTGAATACTTGTAAATAAATAATTAACTAAAGCTAAATGGGGGTTAAAGACATTTAATAAGTTGGCCACATTAGTTGTATACTTCCATGCTGGACTGGAGTGATAGAAAAACATAGAATAAATGTCGCCAACTGCATCTCCTCTCGGGCATGCTGTAAAAACCTGCTAAGGGATTTGAGTGTTTCAGTGTATTGCAGTTTAGGCGATGGGCTGACAAACCGTCACTATTGAAATAATACGTAATCAACTGTATTGTATGTCGTGGATTTATTTTTCTGTCTATGCATGGAATGTTCATATCAATAAAATCTACCCTCAAAACTTGTCAGACGTGGTGGAGCGACCTTTGTTTAGGTCAATTTTGCACTGCCTAAAAACATGGTTAGTAAATTGTAAAACGGGAAATGATAATGAAAAGATATTTATTAGCTCATGGTCTAATCTAAAAATGCAAAAGACTGAAACCTTCAGTTCTAGAATACAAAGATTTTTATTCAACAAATTATAATGATTGTAGAAACAACCCTCTTCGGATCTTAATTTGATTTTAGCCTTTACAATTCCAACTCCACTCAGCTAAAGGCATCAGAAATAAACTCTTTCATAGGGAATTATTCAAATCAATTGTTCTATGCGAGCGAGCTCTGAATCCCAATTATATAAATTTCTATAGCAAACCCATTACTTATAAAATACCCAAAACACTAGATTTATATTCTGAAATTCAAGTGAAACATTAGCATAGGAACCAGCAACTACGCTAGTTGACTAGTTGGTCAAACTCGAATCAGCTCAACTTTTATAGCATCCATTAAACAACGACATCGTTTGCATCGGAATGAGAAATTGCGGTTTGCAATGTAATAGGTTTCTTTTTAATAATTAATAGCTTCCGCGCTGGACTGGGAAGAAAAACATAGAATGTGCCAGCTGCATTTCTCCTCCGGGTCCCCTCCCCAAATCCGCCTTTGTCGAGTATTGGCGTCTAGTGATGTTGTTTCAACGAACGCTCAAAGAGGCTTAAAATTTGGCATGCTTACCAGCAAACGAAAAGTCTGAAATCTATTTCATAACAGATTTTTTTTAAATATAATATTTAATCACTTTTCCAAACCTAATTATCAGTTTTATTGGCTTTCTGCTGATATTTCAAACCATTTAAACCATTTATTTTGCCACACAAGAGTTACAATTTTACAATATTATAAATTATTATACATCAGAATTATACATAGACTGATGTAAAATTTTCGCAAAATACTTACTCGGAAATAATTGAATTACTCACTAGAGCGGAAACCCGTGAGGTTTTGATACGAGAATGACAATACGCTGTAATACCAAGCAAAGCTCTTTATGTCGTCATAATAATCACGTTATGTTATTAACAGAATATTATGTTATGTATATTGTTTCCAAAGAATATGTTATATGTATTAGTTTCCATACTGGAATGGTAGCTTTTAAAATAAATAATTTAAAATTTGCTCGTCTTTCTGAGTGCAAGTATACCGTACTCAATACCAGTATCAATACCCAATACCAATAAAAGTATCGATACCGCTATCGGTATCGGAAAAAAAGTATCGATACCTTGCAGTATCGAGTACTTTTTCATTTTTTATTTCCCTTTGCCCTTTCAACCGTACTTCTGTTTGTTGCAAAATTGCTGGTTAAAAACATGGAAAATATAGGCAACTATTTATTATGTGTCATTTTATGTGAAATGGTTAGGTAAACGGGGGCAAAGGGAGTTTTCTTTCACAAACCTAAATTACCTTTTATCCATGTAGAAAACTATAGCACAACAAAAATAATACTTGTCAGCTAAGATACAGTACGTAAACGTAGATATTTGTTGCTTTGTGCTAAGTAATCGGATGTGTTTTTTTTTTACACAAGTTCTGTTTTCAAAAAAGGTATTGAGTATGTGTAAAAGTATCGATACCTACCTAGGTATTGAATTATGTGTAAAAGTATCGATACCTACCTAGGTATCGTAACAAAAAGTATCGAGTACGAAAATACTTGGTATCGAAACAAAAGTATCGAGTACTGAGTAGTATCGATACTTTTTTCGTATCCCTAAGTGCAGGTTACTGTGACGGAACAAAATGTAATATGTAGCTACAGTACCTATCTTACCTAGGTATATGAAATTCATTTGATCACTCAATGACATCCAAAAATTTATTTCCAGTCCTCCTACAAAATGTCTTTCTTTGCTATAGAAATTTATATAATTGGGATTCAGAGCTCGCTCGCATAGAACAATTGATTTGAATAATTCCCTATGAAAGAGTTTATTTCTGATATGCCTTTAGCTGAGTGGAGTTGGAATTGTAAAGGCTAAAATCAAATTAAGATCCGAAGAGGGTTGTTTCTACAATCATTATAATTTGTTGAATAAAAATCTTTGTATTCTAGAACTGAAGGTTTCAGTCTTTTGCATTTTTAGATTAGACCATGAGCTAATAAATATTCTTTTCATTATCATTTCCCGTTTTACAATTTACTAACCATGTTTTTAGGCAGTGCAAAATTGACCTAAACAAAGGTCGCTCCACCACGTCTGACAAGTTTTGAGGGTAGATTTTATTGATATGAACATTCCATGCATAGACAGAAAAATAAATCCACGACATACAATACAGTTGATTACGTATTATTTCAATAGTGACGGTTTGTCAGCCCATCGCCTAAACTGCAATACACTGAAACACTCAAATCCCTTAGCAGGTTTTTACAGCATGCCCGAGAGGAGATGCAGTTGGCACATTCTATGTTTTTCTATCACTCCCAGTCCAGCATGGAAGTATACAACTAATGTGGCCAACTTATTAAATGTCTTTAACCCCCATTTAGCTTTAGTTAATTATTTATTTACAAGTATTCAAATTTAGTTAATTATTTAATATTAAATATGTAAGTAGTTTCCCAGTAAAAACTACCTATCTATGTTCTTAATAGTATTTCTGTTATCTTAATGAGATCTGTAACGCAGGACCCGAGCTCTAAATAACGCTCTCTGTTTTCAAAATCCCGCGGAAGCACTATAAATAAGAATTAAAATTTAATTTAAAAGCTTGCAAAGCGAAATGCACACAGGATTTTGTAAATAATCCAAAATTAATACTACGCCATTTTTTGCTTCTCTGAAAATCCAGTTAAATTTGAATTGAGGAAATCCTTGCATTTTCATTTTTAATTTAATCTGGGAATTGGCTTTTGATTTAGTCTTAACCATAATAAAAATCACAGTATATTTTTTTTTAATCTAGAGATTTGCAATAAAATAAAAAATATCGAAATGAAAATGCTTCCAGCATTATTTTATGCCATCACCACTTCCGTACAGGTGTTTTAAAACGTTTGCAAATATTTACAAGTATTTTGGGTAGACAAAACATCAAGATACTCAAGAAATCATACCACATCATGACATATCGAAATTCCTTAATTCACCATAATAACATCTTATAACTCTACCGTAATCACCAATCAATCATCAAAAAATTCTACATCTATAACAACCATAAAACATATTTTTTATCAACTTTATTAAATTGTTTTCAATAATCAAAACACCACACACATTACCTATTACTCGTTGCCTTTTATCAAATCATATCTGTCAGTGATACGAAGAATGTTTTACATAGCATGTTTAAATTCAAACTCTTTATTAAGAAACTGCGGAGAGCTGATGTTTTTCTCTCCCTTGTCTTACTTTTAATAAGAGCAGAACAGCTTGAGTGCTTTCATGAAACTCTTCATTAGCCAACAACTGGAGATAGAATATGAGAAACTGTTTGTACCCTTACCTAAAAAAAACTACTGGTAGTTAATAAAAAAATATTATTATTCAAGCATAAACGTATTTAGCAGATGGGCTCGAGAATTTTAGCCAATTTAGATATTTTTATTTTCGAAATAACACCTTTGACTTAATTTTACCAAAACACTAATGAACATAATATTACAAAACAATTTCTTAGTACCTAATCAAAAACCGTACTTCTTCAAAATCCTTAATATATCTAAACCAGGCTTCACCTCCATCACAATAAACAATAACTCAGCAAACTTCCACCGTTTATGGGGCACAACTCCTAAATCCTATCTGGATGCTCGTAAATCTTCCAAGCAATTTGGGTCCAGCAAGTTGCTGCTGAAAAATGCAGGAGAAGAGACATACATGAGTTAGAACTAGCGTCGACAGCACATAAACGTGGGATGAGTTACGACGATATAATGTATTCTGGTAGTACAACGTCACATTGGGCAGAATAATTTAGACGCAACGTGAAGTTGTGAGACGTTATTTTTTCATAAAAGAAAAAAAAACAATTCCTGAAGGAATTTCCCGGTGAAAGTTGTTCAGTTCCGTTGACTGAGTAACCCCATCAGTCTCTGGTATGCTGTCCCTTACACCCAGTAGAGTAAATCTTTAATCTACTTATCGAGAATAAACGAACGCGTGCATGTAATAGACCCTAAAGTCTGCAAATTCAAACGCATCACATCGATCATAATAGATTTTTTAATAAATAACTTTGTTTATTATAAACCAATGGGTTGTTGTAGCTTAAATATGCAATCCTATGTGTAGACTAGACAAACCGAACGTGAAGAGAGCTCACACGAATTCTTCAACCGATAAATGCTAACAAATAGGGCTGCCATGCCAGCCGAAGATCGATTGGTCACAGAAGCTTAAAAAAATAGGTATTTTTTTTTTGTTGTCTTCTATTATATAAACTGAAAACTGCCTCCGTGGTGTAGTGGTCTGAGCCATGGGCTCCCGATCCAGAGGTCCTGGGTTCGATTTCCAGGAGGGGAGACAAAGTTGATATTTTGTTAATTTTTTAATTTGTGAGTTTTATCCCGGTTTGGTTAGGGACAATGCTGTGCAGGCCGAATCACCTGATTATCCAGAAGGAAAATAAAACATGCTTCGAAGGGCACTCGGGTCGAACGACTCTAGACGAACAATCCAATGAAACTTTGAAGAGTTAAGACTTGCTATCGGAGACAAATACGTGTTTGACCTGGGATCATTTTCTTGACTGACAATCAAGTGATTCGTTCTGCAATTCTAATCAAACTGATGTCAAATATTAAGGTTGTCTTCCCATCTTCTTACAAGTAATGTAAACTCAAAACAAAATAAAAAAGAGAACTCAAGACAAAAATATAAAAATATCTAAATTGGCTAAAATTCTCGAGCCCATCTGCTAAATACGTTTATGCTTGAATAATAATATTTTTTTATTAACTACCAGTAGTTTTTTTTAGGTAAGGTACAAACAGTTTCTCAATATTCTATCTCCAGTTGTTGGCTAATGAAGAGTTTCATGAAAGCACTCAAGCTGTTCTGCTCTTATTAAAAGTAAGACAAGGGAGAAAAAACATCAGCTCTCCGCAGTTTCTTAATAAAGAGTTTGAATTAAACATGCTATGTAAAACATTCTTCGTATCACTGACAGATATGATTTGATAAAAGGCAACGAGTAATAAAAAAATATCTTTTCTGATATTTGAAAACAATTTAATAAAGTTATAAAAAAATATGTTTTCAAGCAATTTAGACGTTGACTCGAAACCTACACGACAGAAGCAAAAGATGTTCTTATGGTGAATTAAGAATTTACGATATTATCATGAATGTGGGTCATGAAATTACTCTGAAGTATCTATGAATGTTTTTTTGTCTACCCAAAATACTTGTAAATATTTGCAAACGTTTTAAAACACCAGTACGGAAGTGGTGATGGCATAAAATAATGCTGGAAGCATTTTCATTTCCGATATTTTTTATTTTATTGCAAATCTCTAGATTAAAAAAAATATACTGTGATTTTTATTATGGTTAAGACTAAATCAAAAGCCAATTCCCAGATTAAATTAAAAATGAAAATGCAAGGATTTCCTCAATTCAAATTTAACTGGATTTTCAGAGAAGCAAAAAATGGCGTAGTATTAATTTGGATTATTTACAAAATCCTGTGTGCATTTCGCTTTGCAAGCTTTTAAATTAAATTTAATTCTTATTTATAGTGCTTCCGCGGGATTTTGAAAACAGAGAGCGTTATTTAGAGCTCGGTCCTGCGTTACAGATCTCATTAAGATAACAGAAATACTATTAAGAACATAGATAGGTAGTTTTTACTGGGAAACTACTTACATATTTAATATTAAATAATTAACTAAATTTGAATACTTGTAAATAAATAATTAACTAAAGCTAAATGGGGGTTAAAGACATTTAATAAGTTGGCCACATTAGTTGTATACTTCCATGCTGGACTGGGAGTGATAGAAAAACATAGAATGTGCCAACTGCATCTCCTCTCGGGCATGCTGTAAAAACCTGCTAAGGGATTTGAGTGTTTCAGTGTATTGCAGTTTAGGCGATGGGCTGACAAACCGTCACTATTGAAATAATACGTAATCAACTGTATTGTATGTCGTGGATTTATTTTTCTGTCTATGCATGGAATGTTCATATCAATAAAATCTACCCTCAAAACTTGTCAGACGTGGTGGAGCGACCTTTGTTTAGGTCAATTTTGCACTGCCTAAAAACATGGTTAGTAAATTGTAAAACGGGAAATGATAATGAAAAGATATTTATTAGCTCATGGTCTAATCTAAAAATGCAAAAGACTGAAACCTTCAGTTCTAGAATACAAAGATTTTTATTCAACAAATTATAATGATTGTAGAAACAACCCTCTTCGGATCTTAATTTGATTTTAGCCTTTACAATTCCAACTCCACTCAGCTAAAGGCATCAGAAATAAACTCTTTCATAGGGAATTATTCAAATCAATTGTTCTATGCGAGCGAGCTCTGAATCCCAATTATATAAATTTCTATAGCAAAGAAAGACATTTTGTAGAGGACTGGAAATAAATTTTTGGATGTCATTGAGTGATCAAATGAATTTCATATACCTAGGTAAGATAGGTACTGTAGCTACATATTACATTTTGTTCCGTCACAGTACCTGCACTTAGGGATACGAAAAAAGTATCGATACTACTCAGTACTCGATACTTTTGTTTCGATACCAAGTATTTTCGTACTCGATACTTTTTGTTACGATACCTAGGTAGGTATCGATACTTTTACACATAATCAATACCTAGGTAGGTATCGATACTTTTACACATACTCAATACCTTTTTTGAAAACAGAACTTGTGTAAAAAAAAACACATCCGATTACTTAGCACAAAGCAACAAATATCTACGTTTACGTACTGTATCTTAGCTGACAAGTATTATTTTTGTTGTGCTATAGTTTTCTACATGGATAAAAGGTAATTTAGGTTTGTGAAAGAAAACTCCCTTTGCCCCCGTTTACTCTAACCATTTCACATAAAATACACATAATAAATAGTTGCCTATATTTTCCATGTTTTTAACCAGCAATTTTGCAACAAACAGAAGTACGGTTGAAAGGGCAAAGGGAAATAAAAAATGAAAAAGTACTCGATACTGCAAGGTATCGATACTTTTTTTCCGATACCGATAGCGGTATCGATACTTTTATTGGTATTGGTATTGATACTGGTATTGAGTACGGTATACTTGCACTCAGAAAGACGAGCAAATTTTAAATTATTTATTTTAAAAGCTACCATTCCAGTATGGAAACTAAATACATATAACATATTCTTTGGAAACAATATACATAACATAATATTCTGTTAATAACATAACGTGATTATTATGACGACATAAAGAGCTTTGCTTGGTATTACAGCGTATTGTCATTCTCGTATCAAAACCTCAACGGGTTTCCGCTCTAGTGAGTAATTCAATTATTTCCGAGTAAGTATTTTGCGAAAATTTTACATCAGTCTATGTATAATCTGATGTATAATAATTTATAATATTGTAAAATTGTAACTCTTGTGTGGCAAAATAAATGGTTTAAATGGTTTGAAATATCAGCAGAAAGCCAATAAAACTGATAATAGGTTTGGAAAAGTGATTAAATATTATATTTAAAAAAAATCTGTTATGAAATAGATTTCAGACTTTTCGTTTGCTGGTAAGCATGCCAAATTTTAAGCCTCTTTGAGCGTTCGTTGAAACAACATCACTAGACGCCAATACTCGACAAAGGCGGATTTGGGGAGGGGACCCGGAGGAGAAATGCAGCTGGCACATTCTATGTTTTTCTTCCCAGTCCAGCGCGGAAGCTATTAATTATTAAAAAGAAACCTATTACATTGCAAACCGCAATTTCTCATTCCGATGCAAACGATGTCGTTGTTTAATGGATGCTATAAAAGTTGAGCTGATTCGAGTTTGACCAACTAGTCAACTAGCGTAGTTGCTGGTTCCTATGCTAATGTTTCACTTGAATTTCAGAATATAAATCTAGTGTTTTGGGTATTTTATAAGTAATGGGTTTGCTTTCGATTCTAAACACAAGGTCAGGGATGATAGTGACGGAGTCGACGATTGAGCGAGCTCAACCAGAAAATACCTGTTATGGCACTGGCACTCTCACGCACCGACAGAACACAGCAAGCTGTTTGGCGCCGGACTCCGGTGGTCGGGTGGTCGCGAGCAAGGCGGCCCCTTGCCGAGCCTACCACCGCTCTGTTGGGATCGTTCAGACGGACTTATTCACAGGCAAGCCTGCGATGCCGTTGCCCGGGGGGAGACCACTAGGAGGTAAATCCCATCCCACCCCATATATAATAATTAACTATACGAGGTTCTATTAAGCTTTGTCTCTGTATATGGTTCCCTACTCTTGTGCTTCTAATGTGGATATACCTACCAAACTCTACTTTCCTCTCTTGTGTAAATATTGCTTCCAAGACAGCTACTGAATGGATAGCGCCCATCTGCTTGGAAACTAAAAGCATCACTGAATATCTTGCACCCATTTAGGAAAGCACAAAATGCAAGAAAATATTTTTATCCCTCACGCCACGCACCTTACGGGGTAGGCAGAGCGTAGAACGTTTTCGAAATTGTGTGTCAGCCTACCGCCTAAATTACAGTACACTGTAAACCTCGATACCCTGAGTTTTTTCAGCATGCCTAGGAGGAAAAACAGCTGGCACATTCTATGTTTTTTATCGCTCCTAGTCCAGCAAGAACTAAAACTGTAATAGAGGTAAAATGTGTGCATAAAGGAGGGAGAGCGGGTGTAATACAGAGACAAACGCGCTTATAATACAGCGAGCGGCGGACATTACTCAACTCACTCTGCTCATGGCCCGGTTTCTTTGTTCTTTGTTAATGTTTGTTTTTAGGATACTTACCTGTTGGGATTTTATGAAATTTACTACAAGGAATTTTCGATCTTTTTCGATCCTTTCTGGCAGACGGCGGCGTACTGAATAAATGCGAAGGTAACTCTTTTGCCTGAAACTTAGTTTTGTCCATTTGCTACCTCTAAAATAGATAGACAGAAGTAACAAACGCAAATAGATTAAACAACCTAATTTCATAGATATAAGTAAATGTCTCATTACGCTGTCTGCCAGGAAAGTAGTAAGTTTTTTATTTGTTTCACGCTCTTTAAAAGAGCGCGCCGCGTCGCATCGCTTCTCGGTGTGACTTGACCCTAATACTTTTCTTATTCTTTACAAAGACGTGTAAAAACCTACCCATGAATTAAATTTTAAATTTTTCTGCCAAATTTTTCTACAGCTCTCCGCGGCCAATCGTAAATCATAACACGGTGCGACTGCGCTGTTTTTCGCAAATAAATCAGGTGCGTTCCGTGAATTTCCATGCAATTGTGACGTGGAAATCCGTAGGAAAGTTTTTGAACCGCATTTTGAATACAGGTGAGATTATTCGGTCACCAAAGAAATGTTAAGGGATTGTTTCAACCATGGGACTGAACAACGAGCGGAAGATAGGTTGAAATGAATGACTTCCCATACAAATTCGCAGACGGATAGCTCCGCGCTCCGTGGAGTAACGCGGAATCTTCCGCAAGTGTGTTGTATGTAGCCAATGCAAAATACATTGACAGCGTGTTGGTCGGAACTTTCTGAGCGGTAAGTGAAGCAGGTGTGTTCTTGCTCTTATGCGCTGTAAAAAACCTATGCTGGCATATTTTCAGGCTCAATATTAGTCACCTTTTTACGGTCGAAAAATGCCTATGCTATATTGCCCTTAGTCACAGCGAGCCCCCACAAAATTGTAAACCCGTAAAAATGTCAATCACCGTGGCAAACTGCCAAAAATGCTTTGTAACACATCACTTTCCGGCAACAAAAGCCATTGGCTGATAGAGACCGTTACCATCAAAACCTTTCATGTGCGAACAGTAAACATGCTGTACATTGCTGCATAACATTTACATCTAAAACTGCTGCCACTATGGTCTTGTGGTCTGAATAGATTTCCACACAGAAAACCTGAATTTTGTCATCAAGAATATTTCGTTTCGTTTTCACGCGAAGCAATGCTGCGTTTTAGATCACGCACACATTGACCAGACGTTTACAGGCATTTTCAGACCACTCTGCAAGCCATAGCAAACTTCAGGTGCGCTGACAAGACATTCGTGATTCGTTAGTAGAAAGGTAAATCTTCTAAAGCGCCATATTTTTTCGAAAAATTGTTAAATAGTATATCATCGAACTCGATTTCTGATTCTGCGTCTATCTGTCTAAGTTTCACAGTTTCGTAAAAAATGGCGCTTTAGAAGTTTTACCTTTCCACTAACGAAAGAACCACGTACCTAAAAATGACAGATGGCGAGAGTGGACTTTCTGCGTTCGGACGTGATTCACACTCAATCTTTGACAGTGATTGTTTGACAGAGGCTTTTTGACGAGGCGTATTTTGGCTCCTCACTATCAAAACTTGTCAGTCACTTTAAACAAAAGTAGCGATAGATAACTTACAGCGTTCAAAGAGCAAATTTAACACGAGGAAAGTGGCACTGCACAATGTAAGTGACAGAGAACCGAAATATGAGGGTATTGTGGTGATATTTCTTTTCTCCTTTTGTTGCGGGGTTCAATTCAAGCTGTATGAAACAGTCTTTACAGATTTCCTGGTGTTTGCCATTGTTGCAGCAGACAAAGAGTTAATTGTTTTGTATCTTATTGCTTTATTTGTGTTAATGAAGTAGGAAATAATTAAGTTATTTATTTTTCAACTTAGATTCTAAATACTCATAGAATTGTGATATTAACCTTATACAATGATTCGCAACATTTGAATATCCTTCGGTGCAGTCGTAAAGTTTGACTAATTATTAAATGTATAAAATACTTATGTGCTCTGCTGTTCATTTCCTTTATTTATTTTCCGTTTCCAAATATTCTCATTTTTACTTATTTTTTTTTTCATCTACAACAATGAAATTTCTCTATCTAAAATAGTATACTCTGTTCTAATTATACTCAGTTACATTCACACTTTTGAAATCAAATATTCAAGAAAATTATGCAGTTTTACCGCAAGAAGTCACAATTATGACAAAATTAACTCAAGAAACCGGCGAAAATACTGTTTTAAAGTACTTTAAGTCCAAAGGCGAAAATGGAGCAAGATTATAAGTCAACGTGGTAGCCTTATCTTGTGGAATTAAATTCCAGGGGTCTGATAAATATGATAACACTGGCTTTTTGCGCCGCAGATTCACTCGTGGTTTATTGAGGTTTTTCCATGGGAATCAGATATTTTGCAGCAATATAAGGTAGCCTCTACCTGCGTCTGTGTTTCCGAATGCATACAACCCCCAACATTTTAAAGTTAGAGTAAACAGGCATCTTCTGGGTGAGCTCGCTCTATCGTTGACTTCGTCTCTGTCGCTTCCGACCTAGACTGGAGTCAAGAGCAAACCCATTTCTAATAAAATTAAAAAAAACTGTTACTGAGGGTGAACAAAGCTTTCAAACAGAGACAGAACTTTTAAAATTAGCCCAGTCATTTTTGTAACAAATCATACATGGGTACAAAAATACAAAACTTTCCTTTTAAAAATAACTTTTTTGTAATTTTATAAATCTAATGTTCTCCGTAAATATTTGCATTATGTTACTGAAGGTAAAGTTGCTTTCTAGTGGGGTTTTTTTTTTAAATCGGTCTAGTAGTTTTTGAATCTATTTGTACTTACAAACATACATATAAATCTTTCCTCTTTATAATATTAGTAACATTAAAATATTCAGTGTCGGATTCCCTGGGACATTTTTCCGTCTCCAGTTTAATTTTAATCTTCCTGAATATTAGCATTATTAAGAGAAGTTTAAGTCGCCTCCAAGTTTTTAAATGGTTAGGGTCTGCGGTCGGTCTAATGTCTAACATTTTCTTTGGAACATTGCATAATTTAGGCCGTAGCAAATAACTAATTATTATAGCTAAAATACACACAAATGGGGGGAACAAAAATTGATATTTGTGAATTTATCACTTTATGAGATTTTCCCCAGGTTGGTTAGGACAATGCTGGCTAAATCACCTGATTATCTGGAAGAATAAAGGGGAGGACACGTTAAGCTGTCGGTCCCGGTCACTGTCTTTGATATTGGTCACGTTACAGAAACCTTGACAGAGACCGCTGCTAAAAGCTGTGCTATTAGGCGGTTTAAAAACTCTGACACTAGGGTTCTCGGGTCGATCGACTTGAAACCCATACGACAGAAGAAGACAGCTGCCTCTGTCGCTAAGCGGTCTGAGTTACGGATTCAGGATCCAATGGTACGTTTATTGATTCCCACGGGGAAAATAAAGTTGGCTTACTCCAATTATTTATTTAAGAGAATATGATTATTTGCATTGCATTTACAGTGTAGTAAATATGAAGTCTTAAAGATTCTATTTGAAATCTTCTTTTCAAAAAGAAAATAACTATTTCCTGCACCGGAAACAAATTGTTCATTCAGTACAGCACACAGCAAATCGAGAGACCAACGAGCTGGACGTATCGCGTCATTTCCGCTGTCTACCGTCACTTCCGGCAGACAATAGTGAAGAATAGTCTTTGTCAGTTCTTTGTAAAGATAAATCAATAACAATTGGTACTTTGTACTGTAATAAATACGTAATACACCACAAATTAAAGCTATTGTTAAAAATGATGTATAAAGGTGGTCTATAACATTAATATAATAATATCTTTAATAACGATCTCTTCTAGACGTCCTTTGGTTTTAGATTGAGTTTGAACGAGTAGTGTTAGTGGTACTCATTTCTTTCTCATTTGTGAGGTCGTCGATGTTCTACCTACTCCGTAATGGATACAGGCGTAACTATTTGTATCAATGGATGTGTGAAACATCTATATTTTATACGATTTAGGTCGGGGTATAACCGTTGTGTTGTAAAATTCACAATTTTCCGTTATTTACAATGGACGGTAAAGGATGGGACGGACTTTGACTGATGAATTAGTAATATCCTCAATCCGACCCTAATATTTCAATTGGGTCACTGGGTTCCAGATTAAATACAGGGTGTAAGGAATAGCGTACCGAAAACTGAAAGGGATTGGTTACTTAGTCAATAAAAACTTGACGATTCAGTAGGAGAGACGAGCAGGAGATTCTTTCAATAATAGTGAAAAAAATTGGCTTTCCCATACAAAATATCTGAACGACGTGGTCATTTTCAATGGGAAAGTATATTTTTTTTATTTCCTGAAAGAAGCTCCTGGTGATGGTTGTCCATTTTCGTTCACTGCAACCCCTTTCTGTTCTCAGCACGCTGTTCCTTACACCCTTAGTAATATTTTAGCCACATACTAAAATGTAGGTATCTGCCAAATTCCTACTCTTTCTTTTCTCGAGAAGCACAAAAGATAGAATTATCAAAAAAGCTAATTCCTTCCAAATTGTTAATTTTGTTGTCTTCGAAGCTTAGCTCACTAAATAATCAATATTAAAGCAGGTTTCTCTGTATTGTACTGTACGTACAATGTTTGCATTGAACTAAAGACGGTGCTCAAACTTTGTCGGATAGTAACTGCATTTAGAGTTACGTGCGGGGACTTGCAGTTCACGTGAGCGAGAAGTTTGAGCATCACACTGCCACAGTGTAGAGGTTAAATGTACAGTAAGACAACTCGACAATGTAGTTATTTTTAATTAAACATAAACCATTTTGTCGATAGTAAGAGTAACTCGATAAATCTTTTTCTAAAGACCCCGGTTTACCACCTCATCACGATCGTTAAAAAAAGTTGCATTCACCCACTCATATGCATTATGAAACACTTCGACCGTTGTCTAGAACGAGGACATTTTATACGGGATGAAAGTGTAAGGGACAGCATCGCGCAAACTGATAGGAATTGCTCAGTCAATAAAACTGAACGACTTTCACAAATAAATTTTTCAGACAATGACAGAACAAATTGCTTCCCAATACAAAATGTATCATCAAGATTGTAATTTTGAATGGAGAATTTTTATTTTATTTCCAGTAAGGATTTCCTGGTGAAAGTTTTTCAGTTTCGCTGACTGAGCAACGCCCATGTTGGCGGAAAATATACTGCTTCATTTACTTTTACTGTGGTGTAAAATACTAAGCTTCGTAACTGGACTGTTTATAATCAAATTCTAAGTTATCTTATCTTATCAAACACAAATGAAACAAAGGGTTGTATGGATCGTCAAATTTTGATTCTTTAATACTATCAGCTTTACTGAATTTTTAGGTACAGTTTTTTTAAACATTTAAAGTTGTATGTTGTGAAGAAAGAGTCCTCTAATGCTTAAAGAACAATAGCTGCTCTTGACAAAAAATGAAAGTTACCTTTAAAACGAAATGCAAATATTAGTTATTTTTAAAGCAAAATACAGTCTACAAAGAATTACAGCTGTGTATAAGTGAAAATGAAAACGGGACGCAAAAACTTCATGCATCGGATTATTAACAGAAATCCTGTAAGTTCGTATCATCTGCTCTTTTGAGTACTGATTTTATAAACTGAAGTCCAGAAATCTGATAAACTTAAAGGCCAAATCACACCTAAGAAAGTTTTTGCGCGGAAAGCTCAAAAAATAACATGTCACTTGATGACTCGCCATCTCGCCAAAAGCCCAGTAAAATTTCTTTGATGGGTGCATCCAAGCCTTTAGAACCATTTTGTCGACTTCCTAAGCATGTGCACAAGTTTGTGTGATAAGCTTATCAGCTTGTGCTTGTGTGACTTATCAGTCACGTTTGCACTTAGCAAATAAAAATAAAAAAAACTTATTTTCTGTCAACCTAATAATATGCAGCATTACGTCATATTCATTCAAAACTTTCATAAACAGCAGCTAATTGGTCAGTAGGAAGATTGCAGGTTGTTCCCGTTCCAACCACAAGTGTTGGAGGCGTTCACCACAGGGGACTGACAATGCGTCTAATTGAGTGAATAATGTATGTCGCGGTCACTTGACTGATGACATCTCCGCTCGGCCAATGGGTTTGTGGCTGTTGAGATTGGCTTCGAAATATAACGTATTGATATTGTGTACAAAATTGTATAACATTTGCTGACCAACCTTTAGGGTTATCAAGACTGAGAGCAATATTAAGTATGGATTTGACAGATCGTTTTGTACTGAAATGTCATTCTGATACGAACTCAAACTCACAGCCACTCTTGAGAGCTGATTATAAATAAGGGCCTTAGGGCGGGATGTAAACGTACCCCATTAAACTGAACAATATTCACCAAGGAACTTTATGTCGAAATATGAAAAAATGACCCCCCCTTCCATACTCCCATACAAACGTTTCATTAAACGAGTCATTTTGTATGGTAGGGCCAGTTTTATATTTCTTATCGGCCTATGAACCTTAGGAAAAGTTCAGTTTCATTGGTAGAATCACACCTCAAAGTTTAGTAAGTATTTTTTTTTACTCCCGGTATAACCATTGGATAGAGGTGAAAGAAAAATTATCAAAACCATCAAAAACATTCTAGCCTTAAACTGTTAAATCAATTGTAATTTCCACCCTATTTTAGTAGTCTTTTTTTTACTCTTGAAATATAAAAGACATTTAATTGTATTGCGATTGAATTAATAAAATTTACAAATAAATAAATTGATAAGTATTTACAAAGCAACACCTCTATAATAATAATTTCCCATTTGCCTACCAAAGCGGTGGGAAACGTTACAGAAGTAACTCCTAACTTTATCAGCGCAATAAATTGACAATGAACGCTCCCCTTTGTATTCTACACCATTAACTAAGAAATTTCATTGAAAATACATGACGTGAATTTTAAACTCGGCCAGGAGTGAAAATTTCTGTCCATTTTCTGTTAAATAGTTCAGTGAACTGATGAATTGATTTTAAAACGGAGCTATGACAATTTTAGTGTATTCGTTAAGTATTTCCCTAGTTTAAACTGATTTATTTACAAAATTAAACAATTCTTAGGCATGGAGCATTTGGTTGTTATAACTTTTAAAACATTATGGTCCGAGACCATGGACTTAATAAAAAGTGGTTTAAAATATAAACTCAAATTCAAAATTTCGGTCCCACGTCCATCTTTTTTAGGCATTTTTGTATGGAAAACCATCTCTCTACCTAGTGGTTTATATTACATTTATGTTAAAGCTATACTCGCAAAAAAATAAAATAGGATATGAATATTACAATTTAATTCCTGTCATTTTCTATCATGGCGAGACAGGGAGGGAAGTCGTATGATGGCTGACCGAATTGTCCGCAATGCTGCCGATTCGGTTGCCCACACACGCCTTAACTTAACTTATTTAAGTTGTTGTAATATTGATTCAGATAAAAGGTAAAACATCAACCCATGACTTTTACAAGACTTCATTCATGCCAGTAAAACTTTAAGATCCTAGGTAACATAACATTATACATTATCAAGCGAAGGCGCTTTAAAAACGTATACACTGGGTACTCAAGGAAAATACTGTGTTGTAGAAAATTGCAAGTACTCTTCTAGATAGAGACATTAACAGCTCACAGACTAAGTAACAGGAGAAGACCTCGCTTACTTTCTTCTTTTGCTAAAATTGAAAAATCAATCAATCAATCCTATACTTAGGAGGATCAAAATACGAATAGTTAAAGTAGGTTTTAAAAATAAATCCTGTTTCAATTTCGACCGAGTTTAAGCGGCCAACATACTTAGTATTTCTGAATATCTATTAAAACTCTTTAGTACCATAATACCTGCTGTGAAAATTGACTGTTAACTGAAATAAAATAACTTTTTTAAATATTTATAAGTTACTTTACTTACGTTAGTTCACTTGCGTATCTAGGCAATCGCCTAACATCACCTAGCTGTGAAGCTATGTATTTGGCGTATCGCTGAATTTGACTACGGAACATTTTACGTGACACCTTGTGAACCTGAAAATAATTTGTTCAGCCTTCAACTAGCTCTCAATGCACATTTAACAATGTAGACTCTTTACATTGTCCAGATGTGTCTCTAAGATTGGCGCGACGAGACGATCTCCAGATTTTTTAACAACTACAGCAGCAGCATCCTATCCTCGTTAAAGAGTCAGTGGCCCTCGGACAGTGTGAAAAATTTCGAGGAAAGTGTTGGCCGCTCCACTAAGATCCTTCAGCGTAATGGAGTTTACTTGGAAGTGCTTTTCATCGACAGTATTACTGGGGCTTTTTTGTTCATGCTACTTATGACGATTTGCAGGTGTATTTGTTGAAATACAATTAATATTGTACATACATACATAAAATCATGCATTTATCCCTAATGAAGTAGGCAGATCGAAAACGACCTAAACAAAGGTCATTCCGCCACGTCTGACAAATTTCGAGGGTTATTACAGATTTGTATATTGCTATAGTGACGGGTTGTCAGCCCATCGTCTAAATTGCAATACACTGAAACCCTCGAATCCCTTAGCTGGTTTTTACAGCATGCCCGGGAGGAGATGCAGCTGGCACATTCTATGTTTTTCTATCAATCCCAGTCCAGAAATCGCGGGCACAAAGCTAGTTAACTATAATTCTCCAACTATTTTTATGTGCTTCTTAAGAATTTATGATTGTTTCCATCATTGGGCGCTTTTCCACTAGACGGCACGGCAACCGCACGTCACCGGCACGGCGACGATCACGTGACAATACCTATGGGAATCGATGACATGCCGTGTCGGTGCCGTGCCGGCAAGTGGAAAAGCGTGTCATACAATTTCATTGATTTTCATACATTATGTCATCTACGATACCGTCGACGGTACCGTGCCGTCGCCGTTGCCGGTGCCGTGCCGTCTAGTGGAAAACCGCCCATTATACTGCTAGTTTATGGTAGTTGAACACGCAGAGGCCGTTTCGCAAAATGAGAGAATCCCTACGATTTTATGATTCGATTACGTCTCTACAAAAGAATCAGCTGTAATACCTAAGTGTACCAATTTGAAAAACAAATTGCAAGTGTGAAAACGATCGTCTTATTTTAGGCTTCAGTCAAATATTTGAAAAGATTCCGAATTAAAAATGGAATGGCATATTTTCAGCTATTCCTCGCGTGTAAAGAGTATCCACTCTTACAGTACCTACTTCTTCTTTAGCTCCCAGGACAGTATAAAAGTACGAGCAAAGGTACATACAAAAGATTATTTTTCAGGAAATAAAAAATATGGCTCCCCGGTTTCCCGCGGACAAATTCGAGATCGATGTGGTCGGGGAAGCCTTATAATTTTTCGTTTTCTGAAAGAAATTCCTGCTGAAAGTTGTTCAATTTCGTTGACTGAGCAACCCTTATCAGTTTGCAGGAAGCTGTCCCTTACACCCCGTATAATACTGTTTAAGTAATTGGCAAACTGCAGTAGCCGGCATGGGAGGAGCAGTCGGCAACTCCAGCGTACTTATTCCGGTTCTTATCCGAGCAGGAATTGTTTTGAGCGGCGTTCAAAGAAACTTAGCGTCCCTACTGAGATGCAGAGTCAAGTATAAAGATTGTACTATGTATTACTACTAGGGATTGGTTTCTTTAGTAAACAAATACACTAAAGACTACAGACTACGACTAAGAAGAAGGCTCTTAAATTTATAAAGCAATGTTTCGGATTTGGTTTCCATAAATAATACTCCAACTCCACAAATATTGCACATCAACGACATCAACCTTTGGAAATACACCGTGACGTTTGCTTGTTGTTGTACAAGAGTAATAGAATACCTACGTAGAGAACACACAAACTCAAAAAATATCGACTTTGTGCGTGATCATCTCGTTTATAATTTTCTGGTCACAGGTTTTCAGTGTCATAAACTTAACAATGCCTTTTATTTAACGTTAAGGCCCTACATCTAGTATTCAATTGGCCATTCGGTGTTTGCCAGTCCGCGGAATGGTTGTTTTTCAACGCTCATTGGGCGAAATAAAAGGATATTTCGCGGATTGTGCGTTTTAAAATCAACAATCCGTGAAATTTCCCTTTA
The DNA here is from genome assembly GCA_029255725.1 of Scrobipalpa atriplicella. Classification (NCBI taxonomy): domain Eukaryota; kingdom Metazoa; phylum Arthropoda; class Insecta; order Lepidoptera; family Gelechiidae; genus Scrobipalpa; species Scrobipalpa atriplicella. Next base: position 42,686 of record JARACY010001245.1, on the reverse strand, counting down.
AGTCGGCCAATGAGCGAATTCGGGGATTGTGCATAACATAATGCCCCATGTGAATCGAGCATCCGTCCGGATCGAAAGCTCAAGCCGGATTCAGCACTAGGTCACATCACAGAAAGCAGTCTTATAGGGATGATATTTTGACCCCATGATTGCTCACAGTCCAATCTCTTTACCGTAATAAGTTCTGCAAGGAAACGGTAAATAAAAACTGTGTCGAGTCACCGGCAATGGGGCGGGGGAGGGGGGCGTGAGTTTCTACCGCTTGCGGCAGAATTTTTAAATTATAGCGCATTATGCTTTCCTGCTGCCGTGCTTTACTAGTTTTAGGAAGCATTTTTACATGGTAAATGTAGTTTTTAGTTTTGATAAAATTCGTTTTTGCACTTTTGAGGTAGACAGCCTTTGTGCACCATTTCGAAAACAATGTTTTCATTGAAATAAGTTTGAATAGTTTTTGAATATTATTTTTATTTATTTATGAGCCTGTGGTGTCCCACTGCAGGGCAAAGGCATCTGTTCCTTCCTTCCTTTGAATATAGACGACAATAATATAAACACATTAATATTTTTCCACCTCGCGAGACCAAGACCTGGTGGACCTAAAGGGACCTGAAAATTCTGCTAATAGATGTACAAAATGGAGTCAACTTTATAAAACCCTTTAAAGGACAGATAAGGCTGACCCTACTCATATAAATAAAATAACTTCTAGAAAGAAGAAGAATGTTAAAATTAATTTCGTCGCTAGACTAAAGTCAAATAAAAGAAACTACTAACTGTCTGTTCAACCGCTAATTAGCACAAAAATCTTTCAGAAAACTATATTTAAGAGCATCTTTAAAAATTAAAATGTTTTCAGCGTCTCCTGCAAAAGTTTCCAAGATTTGATCTGGTAAGAAACAGTTGAATAAACATTATGGTAATAATGTGCCAGACTGAAGTATTATAGTAAGAATTTGCAAATTATTTTCAGAAAATCTCCATGTTAAATGATAAAAAGTGCACTTCTTTTATGAAGGTTTAAAAATTAAAATTACATCTTTAAAACTTTAGTATTTCCTCGCATCTTCAAAAACTATTTTGTTTTGTTTTTGTGACATCCAATCATCGATCAATTTTTTGTTCATTATATTCACCGTATGTGTATTTCACCACGTTTGGTAGATGATTTCCAATTGCATTGGAGGTTGTTATAATTCACAGTTAATACTTCTGCTTGCCCCTGGGCCTATCGCCTTTTATGCTATCGGAAACAGACGGGATGTCGCTATTACTGAATCGGCACCATACGGTTGTTTACTTACCTACCTAACATTAGTACCTATAATAAAACTCACGTTAAGACCATTACAATAGCGCACGTGTTTCAAAAGACGTCGACTATAATGGCGGTTTTTATGACTTGGTGTGTTCACGGCTTGATTTATGCCAAACATGAACCCGCCTTCTCTAAACTTTTACTCGTGACGCTGCGAATATTTTACGGGCCCTGTTGTTGTACTGCCAAAATTTTTAGCAAGAGTAACGCATGACTGCCGGTTGGAGTACCATTGGCGACATAGGAACTGATTTTGCTGGGCCATTAATAGTTCTTCGCATGCAGTTTCTCCAAGTCTTTTTCTTCTTCGTAGGGGTAAAACGCTGCGTTTATTGAACGTATTCTTCATTCAATAAATTGTCTTCTCTGCAAGCCGTCTTTTGGCACTATAAATAAATAACTTGCTATTTTTCTTTTAACAAATTGATGGAAAATAATACTGTGTAAGTGAAAAATACCAGACTTAGTGTAATCACAGGTTACTTATGTGTAATGCTCTGGGAGGCCCTTGTCCAGCAGAAGACTTCTACAACGTGTAACATAAAGGGTATATGCATCGTAAAATGTGTGAATCTACCCTTGAAACACTGAACAACTTTACCTAAGGAACATAAGTTGAAATACGAAAAAAAAAAATTTGACTTCCCATACTAAATGCGCTATCAGCTGATGCATTTTGTATGAAAGGTCAAAATTTATTTTTCATTTTTCGACCTATGTTCCTTAGAGAAAGTTGTTCCGTTTCATAGGTAGATTCACACATTTCACGATGCATATACCTACCCTTTATGTTACACGTTGTATAGGCTAATAACGATGATTAATGTAGGTACATTTTGTATGCAAAGGTCTTCTGCTGGACATTGCTAAGCCGCGAAGCTTTGACGAATGATGTAATTGACGTACGGAAAATTGGTCAGATGGGCTAATATAAGTCAGTCTCGTGTATGTCAATCTGATAACATCAGGAGCCGTGTCCCATTTCACCTCAGGCGGAACTGTCGCCACACACTCCTTGTGTCACTCCTCTAAACTTTGGAAAACTCCATCATTGTCTAAATTATTCTGACTGGAGGTAACTTCTGGAAATTTTGCTACTTGAGAAACAGGTGAAAACAAGATGTTTCGCTTTATACGAGTCAGAACAGAATGCGGTGAGTGAGGGTGTTGAACCATACTCATATAAATGTGAATGTGTTTGTCTATATTTTTGACAAAGCAATGCAGAGGTCGTTTCATGACTGTTGTTCAAAGATACTTAGTTGGAGTTAAAGTATTACCTATTTTTCTATATGTCTTTTGGGAAATACTGAATTACCATTGAGAATTTAAAAAAGATGTGGCATGTAATCTATGGAAAGCAAGTTTTCCAGCGACTTTAAAATTTGGCGCTTGTAAGGTAGGTAAGTTAGGTACATGATATACATACATACATATAATCGCGCCTTTATCCCTAATGGGGTAGGCAGAGCGTAAACGACCTAAACAAAGGTCGTTCCGCAACGTCTGACAAGTTTTGAGGGATATTCCAGATTGATCTGTATATTGCTATAGTGACAGGTTGTCAGCCCATCGCCAAAATTACAATACTAAAACCCTCGAATCGCTTAGCTGGTTTTTCAGCATGCCCGGGAGGAAATGCAGCTGTCACATTCTATGCTTTTCTATCACTCCCAGTCCAGCATGGAAGCTAATATCTAGTCTAGAATATATTTTGTAGGTACTTAAAATTTTGCATTATTAACTAGAGACTAAGACAAACTAAGGTTAAAGCCCTTTGAATAATCCAGCTTTGCATAAAACAATCTAATGAAAAATGTAATTAAACTACAAAATAAGATTCTGTGAAAGTATAAGTAGCCTTTTTAAAATCAAAAAGAAAAACTTTCATCTTAAGTGACACGAAAATGTAAAGAAAATAAATGCTAAAGTGTCATTAGGGCTCGTATTTATAAAGCGATCTCAAGATTGAGAGCAATATTAAGTTTAGACACAAATTAAGTATACGGCCGCGCGGCGCGCCCGGATTAGATTTAAAAGGTCGTTTTGTACTGAAATGACATTTCTGATACAAACTTAAATTCGCTCTCACTCTTGAGAGCTAATTATAAATACGACCCTAAGTTTAATCTACAAATACTAAAAACTTGATTATCATTATGTTGGTACCGTGTCCATTAGATTTTTTATTGCCAAGACAATTCTATGTCTAATTATAGTCATAAACATACTTTATATTGACGACCAACTAGTTTATATTATCGACGAAAGTATCACCAATTTTCGACTTCTATCTATCTTTATTAGTATGTGATCCAGTAATAACATTGTGTTATTATGGTTTCTGATTATTTATTTATTGTATGTTATATTGTGTTACATAATACTACGCCAAAACTATTCTCTCATTAGCTTCAAGTATCATATTTCACAACTTGTCAATACTAATGCGATCAATTAGGAGATGTTAGGAAGGCGCAAATGAGAAAAACAGTTTTCTTGCTATCGTGTGATTACGAATCCATTAACTATAGTACCATTAACTATAGTACCATTAACTATAGTGAAACGTACTGACGAAGGCCGAAGGTTCCGCCAAACGTTACGCAGGTTAATGTGATAGATATGATTTGCCTATGAGCTCTATATATCTATGTCTATATCTATGTAGCCTATGACTATAATATTTTTATGTAGGTACTTATCCAGTGAATGGGCAGCAGCGTTCCCTGTGAATGGAAAACTTTACCAACCCGCCTGCCAAGCGTGGTGAGTATGGCATATACCCCCAATTTTGGGGAGGCCCACGTCCAGCTGCAGTGGCCTGTTGTGGCTGATGATGATGATACTTATAATTTAAATTACGCCATATAATAAGGCCTTAATCGATAATCAACTTGAGCATTTCTTAACGAAAAATAAAATGAATCAAAGATCAACTTTGCCAATAACAATGTGTTTAACAAACAAAACAACTTAATTAGAAAGAAAAGTCAATACAAACAAGCGGATTTTAAACTCGACTTTGCCAATATACGAATTCAGTCCAAGCAATGCGTCTAAAAGTTTTTCAATAAGACGGGCCTAAAGGTAAATAGTCGGCGAATTCTAACGAGTTCAATTTTGCCTCAGGAAGGGAGAGGGGAAATGGGGCACGGGGGAAGATGGTTGCGTCCACAGAGTGCATTATTAGAGAAGACTACGCAACCTGTTAAAACTATGTGAAAGCTAGAAGGAACTGGCTGCAGAGCGCGAGTTTCTAGTACCCCATAAATTAAATTATGGTCCCGTCTGTATTTAATGTGATAAAAGTTTATAAAGCAATTGTGCGAACAGTTCTTTTTAATTACTTTTATGTTTAGCTACATGTAGATTTTTTAAATCTCTATTTGGTTTTACAACTCAATATTGCAATATTACTAACCATTTTTTAACGACCGATTCATCACCGCGCTTGGCTGAGAGAGCTAGTATAAAAATGTTAATAAAAATGTATTACCTGAAGATGACCACTCTCAAGACCACGCTCAAACCTCAGCTTAAGCGTTGAATATGAAGGATCCAATCAAAAAGGGATGTTGTTGCATGAACGGCTGAAAGCAGACCATAATAAGCCAGTCTCAAAACTCAGATAAATCGAGCTTTTGAACAAGCAAGAAAGGTCGACTTGCGGTGTCTACTGCAATCTATATCTATGATTTTACCCTTCCTCGTGGTAATTATTTGTGTAAATGTGAAAAGTTGGGGTAAGAGTTAACCTTTGACGATTAGCGCCTCAAGTTTGGCAATTGCTGACACTGTGCGAGTTGATTGCGTCCCGTTTCCGCCGGATGCGGTTTCATACCGGTGTTTTAAAGAAACTTCTTCATCTATTATATCAATCACTGTCTGCTAATACAATTGTGTTCATTTTATTTTATTTGGGTCCTACAATAGTAAAATATTTGTGTATAAGAGCGGGGGCAAATTAAAATACTTAATTTTTGCCTGATTTAATAATTTTTTTTGTTTTGTATTACTCAATTACAATTTGTTAAAATTATATTCTTTCTCTAAACTTAACAAGATTTTTTCAAGAAACCCAGTTTAGTCTTTATATAAATTTGCAATTTAATTAAAAATTGACACGTATTTTTGTTAGTGGTTAGAACAGTTGCAAAATAAATTCAAATGATAAAACCCGGTATGGATGGACAAAAAAAAACTGATATAAGGACAGCGTATCGCAAACTGATAGCTGGATTGCTTGATCAGTCAACGAAACTGAACAGCTTTCACAAGGAAATTGTATCTGGAAATTAAAAAAAAGAAGGCTTTCCGGCTTTAATTAGTATGAGAAAGCCAATTCTTTATTTCATTTTCTGAAAAAAAAAAAAAATCCTGGTGAAAGTTTAGCGTTTCATTTTCATTGACTGAGTAACCCATATCATATCAGTTTGCGGTACGCTGTCTCCTACACCCAGTATTTAACCGGTATGTTCAGTACCGGTTCCAAATTCCGGTTCCCCGGCTCAAAATTAGTATTTTCATAACGGTTCAAATGATGGTATCACTGTAGCGACCATTATGTAGGGTGCACTTAAGATTAAAGTTAAAAGTAAGATTGAAATGAGAATGACTTCACTGTTGAATTAATAAGCAAGAAAATCTCCTTTAACTTCGTCCGGCTGAATGATCCCAACAAAGCGGTGGTACTTAGGCTCCGCAAGGGGCCGCCTGGCTCGCCACCACCCTCTCACCGGAGTCCGGCGCCAAACAGCTTGCTGTGTTCCGTCGGTGCGTGAGACTACCAGTGCCTTAACAGCCGTCTTCTGGGTTAGCACGCTCCATCGTCGACTCTATCACGGTCATCGCTGACCTTTGTGTCTAGAGTCAAGAGCTAACCCATTCCAAATTAAAAAAAAACTATCTTCAGTAAGTAACTACATTAACATTGCGGTATTTTGTTTGTATCTGTGTTAGTATGTCAACAACATGAATACAGAAACGGCTTACACTGTAGATCATGGCATTGACATTCACGATATCATTAATTATCTAAGCCATCTGACTTGTCTTAGTTAATGGAGTGATTGATGTCGGTTTGAGGATCAGGACTTTGTCAAATACCAGATATTGATATACATACATACCTCCTTACCATCACGCCTTAATCCTTAATGGAGTAGGCAAGCGTCAGCGACCTATATTAAGGCCGTTCCTCCACGTCCGACAAGTTTTTAAGGTAATTTCTGATAGTTTAGTTGTTAGCATATTACGAGTAGGTACAATAGAACCCTCGAATCCCCTTGCTAGATTTTACAGCATGCTCGGGAAGAGAAGCAGCTGGCACAATGACGTATTCTATGTTTTCCATCGATCCCAGCCGTGCATGAAAGAAAAATCAATCAATTCTATCAAAAAATCAAGCATAGAGAAGAATTACTAATTGGTTTCAACCCATGCTTTTTTGTTATCTACCGTGTTGCACACCACGAAAATGCGAAGTGTAAGTAATATCGAAGGACAGACACGGGATCCGACGAAGAGCTCTCTATTTATTCCTATGGGATCCACAAATACATGTGCAGAATAAACAGAGCTGTGTTCTGCGTGCAACGAAGCGTACCAGCACGACAAGATTTTTAATGCACGTGGCGGAAAGAAGATTTAATTTCCTTTACCCATAGGTTGCCTGGTAGAAATTGCTACTATAGCAATAAGGCCGCCTTAATTGTACTCTAGTTTTAATTTGTTCTGATTTCCACTTGTTAGTTTTCTGTGCAATAAAGAATATATCTATGTATCTATACCTTTTTTTTTTTTTTTTTTTGTAAGGACCTATTTGCACTATGCGACTGAGTGCATTTAATGCATGACCGGACTAAAGGCGGGGAGTTGCTACACGCAATCTACACCCTATATTGCAAATGACAACTGCCTAAGGGCGCCCGCTAGGGCTCGAACCTCGGCTTAGGGCGTTGTCCCGGGGACGGTACCTCCCAAAGTGGGGGCCAAATGATGAAGGGACTACCCGTCGACCCCGCCGGCGGGGTGCAATGTATCTATACCGTCGCCACTGATTAGGTATTATTATCGCCCCCCAAACAATATTAACTGCCTCCGTGGTCTAGTGGTCTGAGCCATGGGCTCACGACCCGGAGGTCCCGGGTTCGATTGCTAGCGGGGGACAACGACTTTGTTGTTGTTTCTATTATAGTTAGGACATTGCGGGCTGTTTGACTGAAAAGTAAGATGATCCAATTGATCCATGATGTCGGATCGGCACATCACTATACTCCATTCATCATTAAAAAATAATTCCTGCCATACTAAATGACCGTTTTAGTATGGGGAAAATTATTTTTAATAATAAATGGAGTATAGTCATACCGAAAATCGGTTGTAAGGACTATTACTATCGCCATTTTTGACAGTGTTCTTTGTATTTCAGCGCCCCCGCCCACATTCATTAAAAATGTGGGCGAACTGTACGGCCAGTTTTCAACATGGAAATATTTTCAGGAGATAGACGTTTTTGAAAGTATGAATGCGGATTTTGTGAGTGCGTGAATATTTCATTATGGCTTTGTGGCTCTGTGGTTTAGTAAACTGTGGGGTTTGATTTGGAGGATATGGGATCAATTCCCATTGGGATATTAATTGTTATGCTTGATAAATAACAGGATACACTAGAAAGTAAGTTAATGTCAGTACAATTACTCCAGAAGGCGCATTGAGGCCCGTATCAATAATCAGCTCTTGAGACTAAAGTTCGTATCAGAAATTAATATAATTTCAGTAAAAAAAACAGCCTGTCAAATCCATACTTACTTAATATTGCACTTAATCAAGATTAATTTAACTATTTTGAGATAACTTTATAAATACGAGCCTAAATGGATTAATTATAGTTGGTAGGGTAATTATAAATTTACAAGTGAATAAAGAGCGGGTTTTCCGACAATTGAATTGACAGCATAGTTTGGTAAATGTTCCACGCCACGACATGAAGAAGTCCGCGGTTAACTATACCTTCCTAAAGTACATTTTAGGAAGCTACAATAAAAAATCCTTTAATGTTTTAATTTGTTTTTCTTAATCTAACTGGGCTGAGATCAAACTCAAGACTCAAGATATCCTTTTCAGCCTCGGCGCAAAACTCCGATAAATTTCAACTTTAATCCGTTCATGCAGACAGAATACCAACTAACTCATGCCAGTAGAGAGTCGATAGGAAAATAATAAAGGAAAATAATGTACTTGACATTCTTTGTAGGTACATATTTATAGTCACGCGTGTATATTTTGTACAGAGTTAACAAAACTCTATGCCCACTCCCAGACATAACTGTAGAAGTCAAAAAAGGATTTTTATTTTTGCTATTTATTATTTGAAGTGCACACTACATTTAGGCGAAGGGCTGACAACCTGACACTACAATCGTAATAAATTGTCCTCTCCTCATAATCATAACTTGTAAAAATTCTGAAAGTGCCTTTTAGGAGGCGTTTTACATTATTTTTTCTTTTTTGTAACGCTTCCTGGGATGAATTTCAAACTGAAATCGGAACTATACAATCGGAACTGGAAAAGATAGCTGCTCCAGAGCAGCCAGTAGCCTGTGGTTTCCGTGTTAATCTACTGGCGCAGACTGAATACTGAGGAGCTAGCCGGAGTCAATATCTTAGAGATCCTTTGTGAAACTGTGATTGGACGGTTCATGCGAAACATTCTGGGAAAAGATCTTTCTATTGTACGAGTGGTTCAGACTGAAATGAATATTATTTTCATGAGGCCTGTCTATACGGGGTGTAAGGGACAGCGTCCCGCAAACTTAAAGGGGTTGCTAAAGTCAACGAATCTGAACATCTACCACCAGGATTTTTTTCAGGAAATGAAAAAAAAATTGCTTTTTCATGCAAAATGACCAATTCATATGGTCAGACAATTTGTATGGAAAACCAATTTTTTTTTTTTCTGAAAAAAAATCCTGGTGATAGTTGTTCAGTATCGTTGAATGAGCAACCCCTATCAGTTTGCGGGACGCTGTCCCTTACACCCGTTATAGGAGTCAGTGTACTTACCTATTTCATGATTTCACATATTTACTTCACATTAACTTCCAAAATTTTAATTCTTCGCAAAGTTAAATAACCTGCCAGAATACGAAAAGTTTTGCCTATTCATAAATTATGTATGACGAACTTAACAAAGGTCATGAAATTAAGTTAGCATATGAAAGACCCATTAATTAAAAGTACATACAGGTATAAAGTAACGAGAAAAGTTATAGGCCTTTATTTAAATTTGGTACGAGTTTCATCGCACGTGTAAGGTTCGGTCGATAGTTTTTTTTTTTTTTGACCTACAATTAGTACATTGTTATTGAGGCATGGAAAACCAGCAATTGACGGACGAGTAGGGATTGAAGTCCGAGTCTTCATAGTCATGGCGTTTTGTACTTTGCTGGAGAGTTTTGGCATGGAGGAATGGCGTTTTGTACTTTGACGGAGCGCTTTGTTGTTCGAAATTTGAAAACGACGAGTTCTATGAAAAAAATAAAAAAGGTATTTTTTTTCTAATTTGAGAAACCGTAAATGTCAATGTTTGCGTATTGATTTTGCATAAGGTTAAGACTATTTTCATGCATGTTTGAGAAAAGTCAATAATTTTATTAACTGTCTTCGTGGTTCAATGATCTCAGTCCCGGGGTCTCGAGCCAGAGGTCGCAAGTTCGATTTCCACGGGGATTATCCTCAGTTTTGTTAGGACAATTACAGGTTACAGGCATGCAAGTCACCTGTCGGACTGCATGTTAATACGAAATAGGAATCGACGAAGGAACAAAATTATCAAGAAGCCTGCTGGAATATCCACACATATTGATGGAACTTGTAATAAAATGTAAAGAGGAGTCTGTAGGTACCTGTAAGAATTTTCTAGTGACTTTGTTCAGTTTCATTAAAATGATCAACCTCTATCAGTTTAAGGAAAGCTGTCCTTTACACCCACTATTAATATTATTAAGGATATAAATTGACCACAAGATTATTATATTGTTTGATATTAGCAGAATTGCTGATGAGGCCAGAATGCGTAGCTGGTTTGTGCGCTAATATTTAATGGAAGTCCATTACGGTTCAATAAAGGCGATTAATATGATAGCAATTCTGTATACTACTATTACAAGATAGTGTGCTATGTTTGATTTCGCTGAGCTTCCTTATCAGAGAGAGAGGGCACTCAACCGTTGGAACAAAGATCATATCGATTGTGTATATTTCAATGAGCCGTTTGGATGCGGAGCGCATTCCTGTTGGTGTGTGGTAGTCAAATAGGATCAAAGTAGTGGGTGGATGTTTGAGGTGAGAGTTTTCCCAGTTTGGTTAGGACAATGCAGACCGAAGCACTCTATTAGTTAATTCTAAACTTTCGCGGTTGTTTTACTATAACTAACTATTAGACATTTTTACGGGTTCTTACCACAATTTATTTTGTTTTTGAGTTCCCGATATTTCGATGCTGCTACAAGCATCAGGATCACGGGTAAACCTCTATCTATAGGATTGCTTCTCTGGGGCACGTTAAGCCATCGTTTTTGGTTGTGTTCGCCACACAAACCATGCCCAACACCTATTTGCTGTGTTATTAGGTGGTTTAATAACTCTGATACCACGGTTTATTTAGTCGTCGTTTCGAAGAACCCACTCAATGAAAATAATAAGACAAAATGATGGCACTCAACGAAAGCAAATCGATTGTGTATATTTCAATGAGCCGTTTAGATGTGGAGCGCATTCCGATTGGTGTGTGGATAACTGTGGAAGTCAACTTGGAACAGATTTTGTGGATGATATGATGTTTAGAGACATTCTAAAAACACTAAACATTCCTCAAGACAGAAACTGTAGATTAAAAAAAAAATAACTTAATAATGTTTTTTTTATTGTACAAATATTTCAGAAAGAGTTTCACTTTAGGTACTATATTAACGTGGTCAACTTGAATTTAGGTAAAATCTAGAAATCACCGTTTATCCCGACATTTCCACTTGGTTTCATATGCCGTTCAGCTCAGAAAGAGTTCAGTAAAAATTTTGAAAGAATTTGTTGGGAGTCATTCTGGAAAAACTCTGTATTGCTGACAGGATATCAGCCCATCATCTAAATTAATAATTAATATTTGTACTGATAAACTGGTTTCCCTCTATAAAGACTTTTATAGTACTTAGGTTGTCCGGGAGGAGAAGTAGATGGTACATTCTATACGTTATTTATTTACAAATACAAATACAATTTCTCCTAGTTCAGTATGAGACAGCTTAAATGCACCCTGAAGAAACACATTTCCACTAAGTTATCCTTTTCAGCTAAGTTCAATTAGGGAATGCGAACCGTCGGTCGGTTGACACCCACATTTTGCCAAATTTGAGGTCTGACCCAAATTGTCGACTTTAAAGGCACAAACTACTAGAGTATTCTATTTGTGCGGGGTCAGTGTTGTACAACCACTGGCTGAATTATTTCGCAGTCTCAGGGGTCGCGGAACAAAGGTTGGAATTTAAACTTATTAGAAGTGGCATACAAATATCTAAAAGTAAAAAGTAAAAGTACAAAAAAAAATACATTACAATTTTGGATAAACTGTTTGGCTTTGGGTACTCTTAATGGGGCATTATATAATGCTAGGCATTATCATACCTATCTAATGACTACAAGAACTAATCCTATAAGATAAAAAAACAACATTTGCTTTTTAAGTCAAAGCCAGAGTCCTTAAAATACAAGTAGGTTATGTACTGTTATTAATTAAAAATTATCTAATATTTTGCTAATTAAAATAATACTTATTCGTTTATTACGCACAATATAAAATTCTTGAGGCCCATGTCCAGCAGTGGACTGTTGCGGCTGATGATGATGATAATAAAAATCTCGTTAGTGCGATTGAAGGGATTCGAGTAGCTAGGTACCAGTATGGATTGGAATTTAATTGAAAAAGTATCTAATTAAATATATTAAGCAGGATTAGATTATTTAGGCGTCTCACTTGGATAACCATTTATTTTAGCATAAGTTTTTATCATCACAGTTAAAAAAATTAGAAACCATTTCTAACAAGGACTGTTTCTAAGTTCTAGGAAACTGAGAATACAATTTCTATCTCACTTATCGTTTAGAAGTTGTATTTACTTGTACCCTGTTCCCACTTTTGTCCTTGCATTTAGAAGCTGGTCGAATGTGTAGGGAGTTTCAGCAAATAAAATGTTTTAACATGTGATTTTAGATTTTGTCTCAGAGGACTGGGATGGGACTGGTTCTTGGTAAGTACACAGTAGTCAGCAGTATGTTCCTTAGGGAAAGTTGTTTGTTTTTCATACATACATACATATATTCACGCCTATATCCCTAATGGGGTAGGCAGAGCGTAAACGACCTGAACAAAGGTCGTTCCACCACGTCTGACAAGTTTTGAGGGTAATTCAAGATAGATCTGTATATTGCTATAGTGACATATTGTCAGCCCATCGCCTAAATTACAATACTGAAACCCTCAAATCCCTTAGCTGATTTTTACAGCATGCCCGGAAGGATATGCAGCTGGCACATTCTATGTTTTTCTATCACTCCCAGAACAGCATGGAAGTAAGTTTGTTTTTCATGCGCTAAAAACAAGGAATTTACAGATGGAAAAAAATCTCTGTATTGAGCATTTTATTTTACGAGTAGTGTCAGTTAAGTGAGTGAAAAATTGACAATTCACCATTTTATTTCGCTGTAAAAATGACAAAACGATATTTTGACCTCCCTAGTAAATTAATCAACTTAATGTCTATTTTATTTGACAGTGAAAAATATTGATCTCATTTTTTGTAAGTACCTACTATTTTCCTTGGGGAAAGTTGTTTGCTATAATATCACCTGAATACCTACCTACCTACCTATTTTAGTAAAAAAAACACCCTATATTGAGCGGATATTTTCGTGACCTAAATGCTAGATTTCTCGTAAAATTTGGGACGACGTAAACGAATTTTTGAAGATAAGCATGTGGAGGGAAACTAGCCAATACTATATTGGGTGTTTTTTATACCGGGTGTAAGGGACAGCGTACCGAAAACTGATAAGGTCGCTCAGTCAATGAAACTTTACAAATTTCACCAGGAAATTCTTTCAAGAACAGAATTTTCCCATACAAATTGTCCCATCGAGGTGGTCATTTTGTATGGGAAATACATTTTTTTTTTCCTGAAAAAAAAACCTTGCGAAAGTTGTTCAGTTTCCTATTCCTGTCCCTTACACTCCGTATATCTATACTTTTGCATTTTGTTCATTTAAATTAAAACTCATGCAATACTAATCAAAGTTGAAATCAATTAAAAGTCACAGCGCAAAAATGATTTAAAAATGTATATTTATTTTATAAAACATTCTGCGTAATTTAATTTTCACTTTGAAGGTATTTTGATGGAAAACTGATGAAAAACTAATCGATCCATTATTTTTCAGTGTTGAAATAGTCCACTTTCATATTTCGTTTCATTTTTAAACAAAATTGACTCTTTATATTTGGATTGATATTTTTGCACGTTTTAGAAAACGATATTAAAAATATTCGTCCAAACAAAGGCAATGTGTAATATATATTTTTTTTAATTATTATATTATAGGCGGTTTTTACATTAGATGCGTTCAGTTTGATGGGTATATGTTACACTCTGAAGTTTAGTCAGTTTTTTTTTTTACTCTCTTTGTAGAGTTCATCAGGCTGCACTATTAGTAGTAAATGAGTGCACAAAACAGAGCTACGAGTAATTGAAAGCCTTGAGCCAACTTCAAATAGCATAGGGCTGCCAACAAGTAATTCACAAAGTTATAAAGCTTCGTATAGAACCAAGAAAAATAGGTGTAAATAGAATAGAATAGAAAAATCTTTATTTGTCACCAGTCAATCTATACATATAATAAAACTGTAAGAGGCCGATTTCTGTACATTGAAGATTTTTATGAAAAATTGTTTCAGGGGGTCTTAATTAAAGCAATAGAAGCCAAAACAACCATTTTTAGAATTTTTGTCTGTCTGTCTGTCTGTCTTTCTGTCTGTTTGTCCGGGCTAATCTCAGAATCTACCGGACCGATTTTGATGGGACTTTTTTTATTTGACTCAGTATCACCTGGAGAGTAAACAAGGATATAAATAATCACGCCAATTGACTTAGGGGGTAGGCAGGAAATTGAATCTCAGAAACTACTGGACCGATTTTGATGGGACTTTTTTTATTTGACTTAGTATCACTTGGAGAGTAACCAAGGATATAAATAATCACGCCAATCGACTTAGGGGGTAGACAGGAAATTGAATCTCAGAAACTACTGGACGGATTGTGATGGAACTTTTTTTTCATTTGACTGAGTTTTTCTTGGACAGTAAAGAAGGATATAAATAATTACGCCAATAAACTTAGGGGGTAGGCAGGAAATTAAATCTCAGAAACTACTGGACTGATTTTGATGGGACTTTTTTCATTTGACTGAGTTTTACCTGGACAGTAAACAAGGATATAAATAATCACGCCAAATGACTTAGGGGGTAGACAGGAAATTGAATTTTGATTGTTTTTATAACCGATTTTGATAGTTTTTTTTTCGACTAAGTGTAACCTGGACTGAAACTTATAATGATACTACTAATCACGCCACTTGAATAAGGGGGTAGAAACGAAATTAAAGTTTGATTGTTTTTAACCGATTTTGATGAATATTTTTTTATTTAACTGAGTGTTATCTGGACTTAAACTTAGGATAAAATAATCACGCTACTTGACTTTATCCATGCTTAGATTCTCACTGGACATGGAACGGGCAAAACGGTTTTTATACCAAGAATTCCACTCATTCCCAACAATTAGCAATGACCATCAACAAATCCCAAGGCCAAACTCTTAAGGCTGCTGGGGTGGATCAAAGATCCAAAATGCTTTTGCCAGTTGTTGTCGGCCAGTTGTATGTTGCATGTTCACGTCGCGAGTGAGTAGCGCTGAGCAATTGTTTGTTTTAGTTACAGCGAGCAAGATAGAGAAATTCTCTGATTTAAAAACTTATTTATTACTTTCGCATACTTCAATGCGAACGAAGTCGCGGGCACCAGCTAGTTAAACATAAATTTTACAAACATTAAAACTTAACCTAAGGCGACAAAAAGGTCTAGCTCAGCTTTATGCTGCGAAGGTGCATACCTTCAGTAATACACCTTCACAGCGCTGGTCTTCCGCGAGACCCAATAAAATAAAAAATAAAAAACAAATAAAACTTATTTTGAACAGTTTAAAATTACAGGTAATTATTTGTGTAATATATAAATAAAGTGGGGACTTACCTCAAATAATAATGATAAAATAATAATAATAAAAATCTTTCACAATACGATATATATACTTAGGTACCTTACCTGTATAGGTAGGTACGTAAAAAAATGCTGCATTTTAAGTTTTGAATTTCTTCGTAAGTATAAAAACCGTTAATTACCGTATTACCGTAAGTATAAAAGTTTCGATTGCTTCTGAACGATTATTCTGAAAACCTTATCACTACATGAGTGTCAAAGAAATTAATAGACTAGGTAGGTGTGTATTTTTTCAAAATTATTATCTTTTCATTTACTTGAATCTTAGGCAAATTAGCGTTTTTAAACTCCCGCAAATAGGAATCGGTCTAAAAATTTTGAGTGGCAGCCCTAGCTGCAGTAGCTCACTAACAGCATGTTTTTCGCTGGTCGAACAGACCGCTAGTACTATCTTGATAAACGACTAATTAAGTAAAAACTTACTCTGAGAGACTGTTAGCTTCTGCGTGGTTGGAAGCTGTATTCTGGAATCTGACTGAAACGGTATGTACTCGAATCTCCTAACAGTCTCTTGTCGTGTGGGTTTCGAGTCGTTGAACCCTGGTGTCAGATTTTTCAAACCGCCTAATGGAACAGCTGATAGGCCTCTGAAATGGTTTGTGTAACGAACAATATCAAAGACAGCGACCGGAGAAAATCGGAAGGGAAGCAGCTGGCACACTCTATGTTTCTCTATCACTCCCTCAGTCCAGCATGGCAATATGTATGTAAAAACAAAATAATAAATTATATTTGATCAGAATCAGACTGTCGCTTCTAGTTTTGTTTTATCCAGTTCCATTGAGTTTGAAATCCTTTTTCCCTCTTTAATGGCATAGCTTGTTTGTCCAACTGGCTTTATGAGTAGAAAATAGTAGTATCTAAAATTACTGAATATGAAGGAGGTTTTTGTATCAATCAAATTTATATGACAAACTGTCATTATAGCGATACAAATCCTAATTTCATGTAAATTTTTAACAAATAAGTTACGGTTTTGTGTTGTCTGATGTAGTTTCGTGGACTTCAAGTGTGGGCGGGCCCAGCACGGATTGGTCGCCTTTGCACACGTAGGTGTGCAGGATTATAAAAATCTCGATGGTGTAGTGGACAGGGGCCGCTGTCTCCTGCGCACAAGGTCGTAGTTTGAGTCTCGACATGTCTCAATACCGGGTGTAAGGGAACAGCGTATATACCAGAAATGGATAGGGGTCCTCATGCTCAGTCAATGAAACTGAACAACTTTCGCCAGAAAATTCTTTCAGGGAGTGAAATGAAGAATTGGCTTTTCGTGGTGGAAATTTTGTAAAGAAAAGTATTTTTTTTTGTCCGTATGTTTTTCGGTTTGCGAATTATAAATATTTCGTTTATTCGATGCTTTTTCGGTAAAGGAAAACAAAATCCTATAACGCGTGTTAATGTCATCTGCGAACGTAAATAGAATTTGCTCTTAATCCGATTAAAAAGGTATTCGTATCGCGTTTCCATTTCACACTGAAAATGCAGATTTTAAAATGGCTATTTTTAAACTACATCCACGCAAAAAACGTATTGATAATAAGCTCTCAAGAGTGACAGCGAGTCCGTATCAGAAATGTCATTACAGTACAAAATGATCTGTTAAATCCATACTTAATATTGCTCTCAATCTTGAGATCGCTTTATAAATACGAGCCTAAGAATTTAATACGTATATTGGAGATTGAATTCACGCCAATTCCCACAAGTCAAATATTTACGCCAATATACATACATAACTTCTGTTTACCTGTTATATTCAAACAAGTTCCTGAAATTGATTTACATTTGAATAATATTACAACCCGCATTCAAACTGGGAGTCAATATTTAATGAGTCGAACTGTTCGAAACACTTTAATTTTACAAAATGATTTTGGTGATAAAGGTTATTAAATTATGGGATGTACGTTGAAGAAACTAAAAACTTATTGGTATAGTCACAATACTTAATATAATTCAATTACGTATTCGAATTCAATCACAAACCATGTCAGAGTAGGCTTATTAGCTGTGCTACTAGGCCGTTTAAAAACTCTGAGGTTTCGTTTGAGACGGTACTAGGTGTGCACTTTTGCAGCCTACTGAATAAGCCGTGCGTTTAAAGAATTTGAAAATGGCGTCCGCTCGCTTCGTGATTGGTCCGCCTCGCATGCGTTCTCGTTCTACCTAATAGAGAGTGAGCGAGAACGCATGCGAGCGGCGGCCATTTATAGATCGTTTCTTTAAGTGCACGGGTTATACTTGTAGGTACACATACCTTCAAGCTTGGCAAAAACGCAGTCGTGAGATAAAACAAATCGATTTTTAAGAATAGTTACAAGTACTAACGTATATCTATACCATTGATTTTCACTAGCTTAGCCTGTTCTTGGCAGTACAAAGACCGATAGTTGGAAACAGCAATGTGTCTTGTTTAGCGAGTTTTAAGTTTTTCAGCTTTCCACCGCGGTCTATTGACTTATCTAGTTCACCTCGTAGTTCGAAGAAAGTTGGTTCTAACTTCCTAGACTTGGTCTGTAAATGTTATAGTCAAAGGTATAACATTTACAGACCAATTTATACCTATATGTAGCCGGGGAATAACTGATTAGGGTCGTTCTTCAGAAATGATTATTCGGGTCACTTTAGTGGCGAATTTTTTTTGTGCGTTTTTGCCATTTTTTTATATTGGAGAATAATAAAGAGATCAATAAAAGTTTAATTACAAAAAATTACTCATATCTAACCACAGGTTACAACAGAATTAATTTTCGAAATTTTCGATGCCACCAAACGTGACATATTGTGCCACTCGAGTGACTTTGTTATTATTATGAGGAAAAAGTGAAAGATTACCACCGTCAGCATGAGTTTAATATCCTTTTTGATTACTTTTAATGATATTATAACAGTTTGTTTACTTCAAAAACTTAAATGCGAACTGCAAATCTTATCCTGAAATCTTTTAGGTTATAATAAGTAAACGGAAAATCCCTTCAGGACATAGTCGCAATTTCAGCAATTATTACCGTTAAATGGAAACCATCCAACTGGACCATCCCGTATCGACCCCTGGAGAAATCGACCAAGCTACCACTAAAATCACCACACCATTTTATGGTGATTGGAGAAAGCTCAAGGATGTTCAAGCCAAGAACAAAATGCAACCACTACTCCCACAACACTTGCGAGACCTGCAAGAGGAAAAGAAGCGCACCAGAAAGTTCTTCACCAGATTCCCTCCATTTAAGAACCATCTCAACCACCAACTGAATCAAACATGAATTGGGGGAAATCTACCCAAGAAGACCGTTTAAGCAATCACCCAAGTCTTCAACGGAATCCTCAGAACTGGTCATTTCCACACACCATGGAAAAGCGCAAAAATCATTGAGCTTCCGATGCCAGGCAAGAACTTGGCCAACCCGGAGAGTTATCAGCCCATCTTATTGCTACCAACGCTCTCCAAAGTGTTTGAGAAGTTTATCCTGCCTCACATACCCAAGACCAGAACAGTTCGGGTTTCGCTTAGAGCATTCCACAACTGCTACCTGCTAGAGTGAACCATGACATGGCTACGAGGATGAACAAGATGGAATACTCGGTGTTCGTAATAATTGATATGGAAAAGGCATTCGACAGGGTGTGGTACGACGGGCGCGTCTACAAACTGTCGAAAACCTCAACACCCAGAAGGATCGTCAAGACCATCGAGTCATTCCTCAGAGGCAGAAACTTCCACGTGGCCGTCGAAGGTGCCAGATCCACTGAACACCCCATCGAAGCGGGAGTACCTCAAGGGAGCTGGCTGTCTCTCCCCGGCGTGTTATTCCATCTATACGGACGACATACCCAGAGTGGGTGACGTTTAATTGGCTCTATTCGCTGACGATGCGGCCTTCATCTCAGCGTCCTACAAACCACAGCATGCAGCCAAGAAAATGCAGCTGACGGTCGACGCGCTCCCAGGCTGGTTGAGCCATTGGCGCGTGAAAGCAAACGTTGCCAAGACACAGGCTCTAATCATAGGAAGATGCCACTTACCATCCCCACTTCGCCTCCATGGACAGGAGTTCAAAAGCCCTGTCAAACATCTCGGTATAACCATAGACAGGAACCTCACCATGAAAAAACACGAACGCGGTGGGACAAGTCAAGGCAGCCCGAGCCAAACTGCGGCAAGATAGCAAACTGCCCACGAAAACCAAGCTCAACATCTACAAAACGTACTTGCGCGCAAGGCTGACGTACGCGGCGCCCGCTTGGTACGCTCTCGCGTGCAACTCGTTGAAAAAGAAGATCAGAGCCCAGGAAAACTTAACTGTCCGATCGGCAATAAAGACTCCAATATTATATGAGAAACGATGTGCTTCACCGAGATCTCGAGTAGGAGAACATCGACCAGTTCATTGCACGACTTGCCATGGGGTCTCACACGGTGGGCTTGACCGCGGAGGGTAGCTAAAGAAGAACCCAGGGACCAGCCTGTAGTTGCAGGCCGCATGGATTGCCTCTCCAGGGAGCCTGAGTATGTCCGAAGGAGATTTCCGCCAAGGAAGAAGTTCCGGGGCGAAGGATTATCAGTCAGCTGTCTGCCAAGACAAAAATGTTCTCCTTAAAACGAAAAGTCATAATAAACGAGCTATTAGACAAGATTATCACTATACGCTTCATAAATAATGTTTTACATTAATTACTTTACAATAAGAACGCGGTATTCATATGAATTTTGTTTAAGTAATAAGATAAGTCACTTGAGTGGTGTGAAATGTCGCTTGGGTGGACAAAATGCCACCCAAATCACGCCACCCAAGTGACCGAATTTAGGGTATTTTCGCAATTTCTTTCTAAACTATGCAATAAATTCCTTTTTTTAAAATTAATCTAAAATCTCGGTTATATTTACGAGTTAATAATAGTAATAACAGATTCAAAGTGTTATTCTATCATACATTTCACATGTCCACTTGAGTGATCTGCGTAGGTAGAAAAATGTTGGTTTCGAAAATTAAGCACCTTCTATTTTTTTCCGGGAACTGCGATGAGTCACCAGTCCTCTTTCCTCAGATGCCATGTCAGGACTGGCAAATGGCGGGAGTGTTTTCCTGGTCATAGTTAGCTTCGTTGAGACGTAAGAGTCGTTTCAAACCGCGCGCTCAGAAGTCTCGAAAACGTGTGACCGACACAAAGTGCTTGTTTTGTGAATGTTGGTGTTTAAATATGTGTGTAGTTTATTATTTTAAATAAATCTGTGGTTTTCCAGGATCATTTTCATGGGTAAAAAGTACGACATAGTCCAGGTAAATAAATTGCTATAAGCTTTTCAATTTCGGAAGAGCAGAGTGTGACACGCGAAGAACGCTAGTTTTGACCCCGATTTCAGGTTTCTAACTAAGGTTTTGTTTAACGTATTTTGTAATATTATGTCGAAATTAGGAATTCTAGGTAGTTAATTAAACAAACAAACATATAAAAAAGAGTTTTAAGCTGTGCGTTTTATATCATTAGAGTATTAAGCGTGTGACCGAAAATTTCGACCTCTCAAAGAATGACCCATTTATTAGGTGAACCTCAAAATGAACCTTTCCTAACCTAAAGCCGGGTTTCCATTGGGTAAGTAAGTAGCTTGCGCACCAGTTAGTTTTAAATAACCTACATGTAACTTGCGCAATGGAAACCTCAGCATACATGCAAGCTGCAAGTTACACACATTATAGTTTTTAACTTGTAAAGGGAACTCGCAACTTACGCGTGTCTGTGCAAGTGACGTGTAAGTGGCACGCGCATGTGCTAGTTATAAGGTGAAGGCTTAGGTTTGTCAAACACTTGCACGTAAGTAAAAACTCAGGTACACGGAAGTTGCAAGACCATCTTCCTTATAGGAAGAAATTGAACCCCGTGTCCTCCGGATCTAATGCCTAAGGCTCATACTACTGGACCATCGAAGTGCAATGAAGAAGTAATTATTTTACATAAACCCGAGGGATGAGCTCCAGGACTTGAACTAGTTGGAAGTTCAGGAATTATATAATCTACTTAAGTAGTATTTAAAGTGGTTATTACAAAAACTTTATTTTTTTTCAGTAATTAATTATAAATGTGTAATTTATTTGTCACTAGCCTAAGATACTTAGATAATAATATTATCAATACCTACTCAATTTAGAAATACATTTTACAGTATATTTTTTTCTTAAGATTGATGCTTTTTTCTTATAGTACTTAAAACTATTTAAACTATTAAGTATGTACCTAATATAAACTATAGTACAGCAAGTACTACAAAGTTTATTTTTTTCAAAATGCGATCATGTGCTGTGATATCCTAATCCTTAATAAGTGTGAATTCAAGAGAAGTTTTTTTTTTTACATTTTATGTAGGTTTTTCTTTGTAGGTAAAACCTACAATAAACGTCTCCAATAATCTCGCAAAATTGTGACCCTTTACACATTTTTCATACTACAAAGCCAATCTCAAAAACCGTTTTAAAATTCCCGCAAAGTTGGGGAGATATGATCGTGCCGCGTAAAAATTCTCCACTGTAAAATTTCCATTGAAGTTTTTCACATAAAATGCCAGTTATCTGTGTAGAACGGGCACATGTCCGCTTTTACAGCGTGTGTTACCCGCTTTATGATGCTGTTGTCTACAAATTCAAGGAATTATGTGAGTAGTTGTGGTAACTTTGCTATATTTTATATCGGTCTAGCCTTTTGTCTTGGGGCTTCATCCGCGGTAAATATTTTTACCGTAGTCTCACAAAAACATAATTTATTTTTTATGAAAAAATAAGGTTCAAGACTTATTCATACCCTAGGGTTGAATTCCTAAAAACACCGAAATAATGAGCGGTTTCAAGCTACACAACGGCTACACAAGCTAGGCAATTTAGGCATACTTTTTATTTACTTTTCAATGAGAACACAGTGTAAACCCGCCTTAAAACTTATAAGAGAGTTATTTAAAATATACAAAAAGTGCAACCGCCTAGAATAATATTTACATTTTTAAATTATTCCGTTGCTACTTAAAAAGAAACTTCTGAATGTGCGCCGCCAGTCTATTCACAAAAACCACTTAAAAAGGGAATGTTAGCCCAAAAATAAAGTTATTCCAACTCGGAAGTTAAAACGGCGGCGCCTCACCGAAAATATGCAAAATATATTACGAACACTAAATCAGCACTACACTGAAAAAAGTTTCGAGTCCCCAGGGTCGGACTTAGACAGCGATACATGAAATTAAGTGCTAATGTTTTTATTTCACCAGAGCGCAAGTAGCAAAATACAGCCTTAAAGCTCCTACACACAGGTACAGCTGATATATCCACTGGGTTTTTGGATTTCTCAGCATATAGCTAGAGGCATTCGCACGCGCAAAGTGTAAAATAGCACTATCCTGAATGCTTGGAACTGAACTATATTATTCGGTCTGTATTCTAAATACTTATCTGTTTTAGTCTAAAAATAACCAAACACATGAGCTCTACTCTTAGAAACAGTAGCTCTACATAACATAACGCACAGAACCAGAACTAGATAATTATATACAGGGTGTTTGGTGCATCGTTTGCCAAATTGAAAGGGATCGCGGAAAGCATCTTTGTATGGAAAAGGCATTTTTTTTTTCGAGCTAAAATTTTTTAAAATACGTGAAGAGGTAGCAAAAGACCCCTTTAATCGTCCCTTTCAATTTGGCAAACGATGCACCAAACACCCTGTATTATCAAATTATGTCAAAATCTTCGTAAAACTGTAATGAAATACTTATATGTTTAACAGTAAGCCGTTACTGTAAACTTGCAAATAGAAAGAGGCGGCCGGAAGGTTTCTCAAAACGTCGTAAGTAAGAGGTGGTTTTATATTTGACGCCCCGTACTTCACATATTACATTGTAGAACCTCATAGACTGAAGAAGTGGGCGAACTGACATTATTATATTTACACACCTCTGCATTATTATATCAACATAATGTATCAAGGAACTTGCGTTTAAAGCAAGAAAATAATCCCAAGGGATATAAAGTTGTATGGAAATCCTTAATAGCCCAAGGGTTATTATGAGATTTGAATTTGGAATGTCATGTGAACTACTAAGAAAATAATTTTCAGAAAAAAATATATGGCTGTGTGTGTATTAAAACTGTTGCCACACTCGCCTTCTGTGCTTCCCGGCGAGTGTAAAAAGGCTGTATGACTAGTTATCTGTATGTGCTCTTTGCGTTGTATAAAAAAAATAAACTAAAAAAAAGAAAACGCGGTTTGTTTTTGCAAAAGTTTTTCTTTCATTGATTTTGACTTCCATTTCGTAAATTGTCGAGTGAAATTAATATTTTGACTCCAGAAGACATTGTGACTAGTATTTTATCGTATTTTGTTATTTAAATTGAATATGTTAAATATGAACAATTCGTTTTTTTGGAAAAATACGTAGGTAGTGGATTGTGAACATGAAGTGTAGTTCAGTGAGTGTGAGTTGACTTTCGGATCTGTTGCTTCTGGTATGTTTTCAATATTTATTTATCTATCAATATTATATGATCAGGTATATTTCTGAGCTTTATTATCTTACAGACGCCTGCCACCGTCTAAGTAATCTGTGCAGTAGGTGTGTAAAATATAGTATGCTCCTCGGGAATAAATGTGTCTTCGCCTTGGGCAGACTTGAATCCCTCGCTACATTCAGGATTCTTGTCATAATTCCCTCGCTTCGCTCAGGAATTAAAGATTTAATTCCCTCGCTGCGCTCGGGAATTAATCCTAGAATCCTTCATTCCGCTCAGGATTCAATATGCTGCCCGTGACGTTAGACACTGCTTTATTCCCGCGTTGCATAATATACTATTTGATTATTTTATTATTTAACATTAAGCCTGCTACACACATGCTAAGGCACAAGCCGCAGAAACAAGCATGCCGCCAGCCGGCACTGTGTGTAGCAGGCTTTAAGCCACTCGCACACATGTGTTTCTTCAATATTTGTGTATGATACCAAATACGTGCTATAAATTATAAGCAATTTCTACCTATGATAAAGAAACTTTTGCCTAACAACCTAACTTATTTATTAGAGTTTATTTCACTCTTATTTGTGATTTTAGTGACTTGTTACCAAGAACTTACGTTTTTCTGACCTAAAAATTTGAGTTCTTTATATTTCAACACCCGAGGCACACTGATATAAATATAAAATAAAATTTGGTTACCAAAATAAGCTAAGAAGACTAATAAAAGTATCGTATTTTATTTTTCGTAAGTATTGCACTCACAAAATATGTTTAAAATAACACCTTTGAATTAAAGAAGGAGGTGACTCTACTACATACTTATATCTCTGGCAGCAGCAAACCATAGCTCAGAGTGGGAAGCAACTTGGAGTATTAAATTAAATAATATCTGAGCCAAGCCTCTCTGGCGGGATTCTCGTGTATATGTATCATTCCAAGAGTTGTTTTAATTAGGCCGTGCTTTCGTTTTCTTCAGTGTGTATTTTTATCTTGTAATAGACTTCTATTTTTGAAAACGTAATTTTGAAATAATAATTCGATAATTGGATGAAAGTAGATCTTTGTTTGAAAATGGCAGACTTTGTTTTTGAATAAAATTTATCAAGATTTGAATTGTTTTTCTTGATTTGTTATAATATAACGCGGTTTGCGCATTGCCATTTCTAAATTCGATTTCATCCCTTTTATTTATTTTGTTTTCGTTTCCCTTGTTTGGAAGTTTTGACTTTCGAGATTTTTTGCTCTAAATTTAGTTTTTTTTTTTTCGGATTGCAAGTTTTTTTTCATGAAACAACCTGTAATTTGAACCTAACCTTATTCAAACTCGCTTTACCTCCGGCACCATTTTGCCCAGTTTAAGTGAGCCAAGCAACGCCGGGCATTAGCCGGTCCTAACTTGGCCGTGTTAATTACTTACTGCAGTTACTTGACAGCTGATCTTGGGCAAAAATCGCTCTTTTCCATCGAGTAGGTTATGGAGTCAGAGTTTCCAAGCCACCACAAGCACTTCTTGTAATAGGCCTCTGACATGGTTTATGTAACAACTACTATCAAAAACAGCGACCAATGGATCCGACGGTTTATAAGCACTGAATCCTGTAGGATTCGAATGATTAAATAAGTCGGTAGGTTGAGTAAAAGGGGAACCATTAAAAAATAGTTGACTTTTTCCTCTTCACAATAAACTTTATTTCATTTATCCTTCGTTTAGTCCATTGTCCAATTGTAGTAGTATGACATACCCATAGGACATACCTACTGTGCTGAAAAATAAAAAATATAAAAAAATTAAACCAAAATCAGACATGTAGCAAAATGAATAACAACAAAAAGATGAAACATTGAGTTTCATCTTTTTTGTCTTTATAACTTACCTTTAAATTTTACTTGTTGAACTAAAAATTATGTTTTTGCAACCACCTTTTGTTGACTTTAACTGGCTGGTTAAATTGAGTCATCCAGCTAGTTAAAATCATCAAAAGATGCGTAATTTCAAACCCTGGTGTCACTGAATAAGATTAATTTCTTTCATCTTCGTTAAAAAAGCAACTGCTGGAAAAAAAAGAACATTTTCGTTAGAGTATGAAAATTACTCATCATTTTACAAAAAATTATCATCCATGCTGAAAAACACGGGGTGTAAGGGACAGCATAATACAAACTGATAGGGATTGCTCAGTCAACGATATATGGAACAAGTTTCACCAGAAAATTCTTAAAAAAATATATTCGCTTTTCCATACAGAACCACCTCGATCAGACTATTTGTATGGATATGGATAGCCAATTTTTTTTAATTCCTGAAAGTTTTTCCTTGTGAAAGTTGTTCAGTTTCGTTGACTGAACAACCGCTATCAGTTTGCAGGAAGCTATAGTAGAATGTTCCAGCTGCCCGTCCTCCCAGGCATGCTGTAGAAATCAGCAAAACGGATTTGGAGGTTACAGTGTCTTGTAATTAAGCGATGGTCTGACAACCTGTCACTACAGCGATACACGTTACAATCTAAAATTCTCCCCTGTTTTTGTCAAACTAGACTTTTGCGAGGCGTTTTACGCTCTGCCAACCGCATAAGCAATAAAGACGTGAATTTGTGTATAATTTTTTAAAATTTGAAAAATAATTTATACCTTACCTTCAATATTTTTATCATTGAAATTAGTAATTTATATTTAATATTAATCTCAAATGAATACGTCAAGAATTAAACGCCAGGTTTATTAATCTTTAATCAACATTTTATAAAAACCAATAATCAAAATGATCATAAATTGGTAAGTACCTGCAATCTGCATGTACTTGTAAGTACTTATGATAAGTACTTAGGTATAAGCTGTAAAAAGATTGCGTAACAAACCCAGGTACCTAATGTCTGTTCCATTAGTAGAAAAACCTACGATAAACCATTCCGCAAATACATGCAGGAGCTAGCCGTTTGGTACATAGGTGCTTGATGTTAAAACAATAATTTTCACCCGAACCTCTTTTTAAAATTTTGTGCAGGAAAAACTTTTGACGTCATCAATTTTTTGTATGGGATTTTCATTTTCTTTTTATCTATACTTAATACTGTGGGGTATCAATGAAAGGGTTTCATAAGAGGTTTCAAAAATATGATAAGTATGTAACAGTCACCCAGTTTTAAAAATAAAATTATAGCAATATTCTCGAAACATGACCACTTTGAGGCACCACAGGTAAAAAACTGCCGAATGGATTTTTGTGAGACTTGCCATATCTTTAACAATAACAGTGTCTAAAGCAATTTTGAAAATATTAGCGATTTTAGGACACAAAAAAATACATATTATCGAACTTCAAGCGCAAAGTTATGTTGGTTTTTCATACATAATGTTTGCAATAACAAACTTACTTTGGTTTTATGATTAGTACATGAACCTACTTACCAATTTACTTTAATTATAATTTTGATTCAATTCCTATACTAAAAATGTTAATTGAAAAGTACTTCAGGTACCGATTGAATTGAATTGATTTCAATATTTTTTCAAACTATGTACCTATGTATGCGACACATTGTTTGAAAAATTATTGCATAAGCCCTAAAATTATGTTATGAATTTTAAGATACTAGAACAACTGGAAGTGCTGGAACATTTTGAAAAAAAGAGTCAACACGTGCTTGAATCAATTAGGTAAGAAATTGGAAACCTTTTTTGTAGGCAAATAACTTTTAAACTACAGGGTGAAATTGAAATCATTCGATAAACTTTGAGGGTGAGTTCAGTTCACGAAACTGAACAAATTTTCCCCCATGGAACATAAAAATTTAGACCTCCCATACAAACGGCCCCGTCAGCTGACTGACTTCACTATGAAAGACCAAAATTTTTTTTCGTCTGATGGCCTATGTTCCATGGGGAAAGTTGTTCAGTTCCGTGGCCTGAACTCACCCTCAAAATTTGTCGAATGATTTAAATTTCACCCGGTAGAAGTAATAAATAGTTGAAATTTTGAAGTTTAGTAAAAGAGTAAAATTAATAGTAATCAGTAAAAGTAATAGTAATCAGGGGGCCTCACAAGCTTTCAATACAGCATTTGGCCTTTTTTCGTTTTACGAGTTCTGAAATAAATCAGGGGGTCGAAAGTGCTGTGAAGTTGTTCAAGAAAAGGATGGTACGACCGTGCCCGCTAGCTCGACTCGGCGAAGGCGTTCTGTGCCTCCAGATTAGTGTAGTCAGTAGTGAATAAGGATAATCACCCTCTGTAGTCAAAGTAATGACTTCTATATTAGTCTCATGAATGAGATCCACAATATTTTACACATTAAGTCAAATTATTTCCATATACGTATTTTTAATTAAAAAAAACACACATTAATTATGTTTCTTATTTTATTTATTTATTATTATTGTTATTTGGTTTGTTTCATCAACCAATCATAGTAATAAGTGACGTTCGTGAAACACGAAATACCTGGGCCACCAGACTTGTACGAATAAGACAATAATCCGATTTGTGTATCTCCGTTTATAATAAGACCGCTCCCAGAATCTCCACTGAAAAAAAAATACGAAGTTATAGCACATGTAAGGATGTAAGCGAAGAAGTACTGCAAATAGTAAAGAAAAAAAGAAACATACTAGACGTAATAGAACATAGGAGAGGAAAGATGATAGGGCACTTTATTCGACATGACCAGCTACTGAAGACAATTATTGAAGGAAAGATAGAAGGAAGGAGAGGAAGGGGAAGGCCAAGAATAAGTTACGTCGATCAAGTGAAGGAAAAGATGACGGTCATATCGTACAAGGAAGTTAAGGAGAAGGCGGAATGCAAGGAAACCTTTATACCGTTTTTCCATATTAGTATAATTTTGAAAATTTACTTACTATGCAGTTATATTTCTTTTTTCTGTTGCATGGCGATTTCCGGCACATATAGTCCAAGGTGCATCATTCAAAGAATCATTATTGATTGTTTTTAAAATGATACAACACTTCCTGTATTTGTAAACCTTAATAGTTACAAATTTTAAAACAGGGTTCAGGTTGTGTCTTGATTCCTTAAATAAAATTTATAAATATACTATAGGTACTTACAAATAATATAAAAAAAATATGAACAATCAAAAAGTGTTAAAAACACATCGGTGTATAAGTCAAATCAGCAACTTTTTATGAAATGTCACAACGCTTTTTTGTATGAAAATTGTGAGTTATGACGTCACTGGCTTGTAAATATTGACTAGGTACTCAAATCAATAACTTCTATATTTTTAACTCGATTATTAAATCTAAAATGACGTGCATATTTTTTTAAATGCTGAATGAGATCCACAATATTTTAGCCATCAGTTTTAAGTATAAACATTTTGAATTTTTTTAGCCACCCAGTCAACATGCCTATTTGATCATTGACTTATTATTTTAAAACATACTTGATGATCTTTACTTGTCAATCCCCATCCGTATGCGTCTGCTTGTCTCACACCATCAGGCCAGTGTTTGGCAATTTTTACTGTTTGGATTATTCCGATTGGAAGCTTTTTGTGAAGAAATAAAAGACCAATATCGTTGTGGATATGTGCCATGTGGTAACATGGATATGACTTAACTTTTATGACTTCTCGTACAATTCTGCTCTGTAAAAATATAATTTTATAAAAAATGTTAAAGAGAAAACAATCAAGTCATATTGCAGTATACATTTTGTGTCCGAAATTGTTCAAAGAAATTAATTTCTTACTGATGGATTGTTGTTATTGGTAAAATAGCACTAAAATATATATAAAAATTGTCACTTACATGGTTCCCGTAGTTTTCGTGTCCCGCAACAATATAAAGATTTCGTTGTTTCGTTGGATATGGATCACCTTTGTCATCATATGCGCGGTGAAACGTACAATGAGCAGCAGTCAAAACCACATTTGGTTTAAAAACGGAACCACCGCATATAAATGATCCATCCTCTTTTTTGAAAATAGCTACTGCATATGGAAATTTGTTGATAGTTGTATATTCTCCATCTATTATATCTGGTGTCTGAACTTTTTTTAACTTTGTTGCGGCATGGATATTTTGAACAATTATTGTGGCTAATAAACAACGTGTTTTGTACATTACTAAACGAGTAAGTATACTTTTTTAATTTAATATTTATAATAAACGAATATGAATTCTTTCAACTGAACTAATGCAAAATTACGTATCCGTACTTACGATTACATTAGACTACGTAACAACGTAAGCAAAATTAATTAGCAATTAAATTGACTATAAATTTGTGAGTACATGACGTATTTATAAGTGATTACCGGTTATATTTTCGTAATAAATCTGGATTATTGTGATTATTACGACTACGTACCATTTTATTGTAGTTCTTTCGAATAGCATAATGAGTGAGTAGCAATCAAAACAGTGTTTGATCTGATCATGGGAGGCCGCCCGATATATCATTCAGTTATTTCAAGCAGGTTTGAAGAAAATAGCAATTGCATATGGAAATTTGAAAATAGTTATATAATTTTCACCTAGGTACTAAGGTGACTTAACTCTATTTGTGATGGTTTTAATATTTTTTATAATTTTTTTAACTAAATCACAACATTTGTGATCAATAAAAGATTGGTAACTGAAGTATTTTTTAATCAACATTCATCGAAAGCGACTTCAATAAAAATATCAATAAAATTAAAATTGATCATTAATTGGTATAGATTGGTTTATCGTAAAGTACACATACAATTTCATCACGAGCATACTGGCCTGCATTTCTTTTAAAAACTATGACACTCATCGGGTCGATCGACTTGATACCCATACGACAGAAGAAGAAGAATTTCTTTGACTATGGATTGGTTTTACTTGATAATATACAAATTTTTGTTTTTATTAATTGAAATATCCTAATACCTAAAAAAAAAACCTAGATGGAGGGAGGGGAGGCGACCTTACAATCCTTGCGGATTCACTTACTTACATGATACAAAGATCAGACCCATAAACAATGTTACCTCTGGCAAGATGATTGTTTCGTCAAATACGGGGGTTTTGATCAATTTGAGCTCTTAAAATCGATATATTATTTCTGTTGCTCTTTATTTCATTGTAAATATGTCGTGTTGTTGTGTATGTTACTTTTTTTCTTTGAATACATGTATTTTTATTCTATTCTAAATATTATAAATTGAGCGTCAAAGAAATGTACATGGATCAACGAGTCTGTATTAGCCGAGTAAGAGTCTAGGGGTATATTTATCTTTGTGACGTCGCCTATGAACGTGGAAGAGGCTTGATGAAGTCTTGTTGAATGCCGTCAATGCACGTGATTGATAGTTTCGGCCACAAACTATACGTGGTTCCAAAGGCTTGATTTGAAGGCCTTTGAGTAAAGGCATTGACCGGTAGCAGCGAAATTTTAGGTCTGAATGTTGATTTTAGATGCAATTTCATTGGTTCAACTTACAGGGTTGTACAAAAATTTTATATTATTTGTGATTTTCGGTAGGTAGACTTAATAAACAAAGAAACATAACGTCTACAAAAAAACACTTCAGCTTCCGTAGCATGCCGCCGCGCGATAATGAATAAGTATCATCATCATCATCTTCCTAGCCTTTTTCCCGTATCTCTCGAGGTCGGCTACCTAATCTAGGTGATTGAACGAGGGTATCGGTTTTTACACAGAGCGACTGCCATCTGACCTCCGCAACCCAGAAGGGAAACCAGACCCAATCCTAGATTAGGTTACACACAACCTTTGAATTTCTTCGTAGATGTGTGCAGGTTTCCTCACGATGTTTTCCTTCACCGTAAAAGCGCCGAATAAACGTATATATGAAATTCGAAAACCGAAAAACACATTGGTACGTGGTGGGATTCGAACCACGACCTCCTGCACAGAAGGCAGCGGCCTTATCCACTGCACCATCCGGGGTTAATAAATAAGTATATCGCTATTTATTTATCAAACTCCTATACAATTTGACACATAGATGTGATAAAATGGCTATCGCGTCATGATCGGCTATGACATCTAGCTACATAGCATCTAGTATAGTTTTACAACTATTAGAATATAAATTATTATAGATTCGCCATACCCGCTACCGCCTCGGTAGCTCAGTTAGCAGAGTGACGGAACAGCATTCCGAAAGTCGCAGGTTCAAGTCTCTTTTCAAAAGAATACATTACCAAAGCACAGTCGCAAGTACTAATACAACAAACAAACCGAGTAGGCATTAAAAAGTCATTGAAAGCACCGAAGGCACCTCTTTCACAACTCCCTGTCAAGTAAGTAACAAGAAAACAAGATTTATAAAGCAGAAGTTTGTGTTTCAAGCCAGGCTCAGTCGCACTTCCACAAATCAAAGAAACTTGGCAAAATATTAATTCTGGTTGACTTCTCGCTAGCGCTGTGGGGCTAAAGGGGTGTTTACATACAGCTACAGAGCTGTGTTTGAGCTGTAGTTAAACCATTGTGTTCTGAACTGTGTAAGTAGGTACCTATGTTATATTTATACAAGCGTGAAAGGCTCTATGGCCTTTCTGGTGAATGTCGAAGAAAACGAAACGCATCGTTTCTTTGTTGACCACTGTTTCGTCTTCATTTTGACTCTTCAGATGCAGAAGTATCCGCAAGACAGTTGGTTTGCAAGTGCTTTGCTCTTGTGAACTTAGCCTGTTTGGAACGAAACGCAATCCAACCTCTAGGTGCAGCTGTTAGTCATGATCTCCACAGAGTGGTGCTCTCTGCAAGCAATACACTTTCTGAGTTATCTATCATCATCATAAATTAATCATAAAACATATTTTAAAGGAGGTGGGTGCTGGTGTCCTAAAATACAGGCCCTGGCTTAGTTCAGGCACCAGGACCCCATAAATAAACTATTTTGTCTTTGCTAAGATAATATATAAAGATGATTATAATGTAAATTGATTGTTTGTGGAGTAAATAAACGCTTTTATTATTATTATTATATTATATCAACTTGTATGAGCCTACTTTTGGACAAAGGTCTCTCATATAACACACCACTCAGCTCGGTCTTCAGCCGTTCTCGTCCAATTTCTGCCCAATTTTTAACGAATATCATCGCCACACCTTGTTTCAGCACGTCCCACAGTACGTTTGCCGATTCGCGGTATCCACTCTAGGGCCCGTATTTATAATCAATCTTGAGATGGCTTTATAAATACGAGCCTAGAACTCGTCTGCGGCCATCAGTACTACGACAGATGTGACCAGCATATTACTTTATTTATAAGAACATAACCAAGAATTAGAATGCCTGTGTGGATATATCCTTACGTAGCACCGCGTGTGCATATCCTTGTCGTGTAACCTGTTACGGTACGCGAGTTAACGAGTAACAGCTTACAAATGAGTCACGGTTCGCGCCCAGAGTCGAAACGTTACAACTCTATACTTAACTATAAATTTAGTGCATTAGATGAACCTAATTAATATGCATTGGTTGATACAAGGTTAAATTCCATGGCAGAAATAAACTTTCTTCTGTAGAGGTGAAAGAAGGTGGATATAGTTTTACAATTTATCATTTAACTTTTTTTACTGAACGATGTCCGTATGTCACACATTTTTTTGTAATGGCATAGAATATAGCAGCGATATCTATCCCACATTTTGCACACGTAATCAAGAATGATTGGTTAAAAAATTGTCGAAAAAGAACCCTCAGTTTAATCCAGATTCAATATGAAATGCAAATACATTATCAAACTGAAAGGCTTGAAAATGCGGTTCAAACCAGTATCAGCTCTTTGCTTCAGACAATTAGTTTTCGAACCACGATTCCTCATTCCGATGCAAACGATGTCGTTGTTTAATGGATGCTATAAAAGTTGAGCTGATTCGAGTTTTACCAACTATAGTCAACTAGCGTAGTTGCTGGTTCGTATACTAATCCACTTGCAGCTCAGCCGAGGTACAGAATATAAAGCTGTTGTTATGGCTGCATAAATAATGGATGAAGTTTCAGCCCCTTAATGACGTCAGACTTATCTGGAGTCAAGTAAAAATAATTGATTTATTTAACAGTTTATTGTACAAACATGAAAAATAGTAGCACAAAAGGTACAGTTTTTTTTCCTAAAGGAAAGTTTTTCTATCTGACCAACGGTAGGGTGAGTGTATGAAGTGATACTTTAGGCCCGTATTTATAATCAGCTCTCAAGAGTAACAGCGAGTTTGAGTTCGTATCAGAAATGTCATTTCAGTACAAAACGACCTGTCAAATCCATATTTAATATTGCTCTCAATCTTGAGATCTCTTTATAAATATGAGCCTTAGTTATGAAGATAATACGTTTACAAATAAATGAGATTCAAATCCTGATTATATTTTTTTAAATCATGACACAGCTTTTTCGTTAATAATGGGTTTCCTTATTAATCTGGAGAGATTGGTATACTTTTTTATCAATTAGGCCGTTAATTTTACTTTTCCTTTTTTGTATTAGGATTAGGGATACATATTATTGTTATTGTTCAATTTCTGCTTAACAAATTTGCTCAAAATTTCAATCCAAATGAAAACGCTTCAATATTCGGTAAAACGTTTTGCAAGAAGGTAACGAAATAAATTATCCAGTGTCAATCGTAATTGTCCCTGAATGTCTCGTGATTGGAGTTGAGATTTAACTCTGATTTATGAGAGGCTGAGTCGCTCTTCTGATACAATTGTCTCAATTATTGCGAGCGTTAGGGCCAGTTCACACCGGGAAGCGATGCGACTCAACGCGGCGTGAAGCTGCTTGAACCACGAAGTGACATAATTATTGCATTTCGCGACGCGACGCCGCCGATGTGAGGAATTTTCGAGTTCTGTTAATGAAATATCCTACTATACTATGCGAAGAATATTCGAGGTTTTTCATTGAAATATCCGTCTTTTTGCATTTATATATAAGGGTCATTTCACATCGGGAAGCGCAGCAAAGCGGCACGTAATAAGGTAATATTGAACTTTATTTACTATAAAAGATGGTAATTTCATTGACATAACTTGAAAATTCCTTGCAGCGTCGCGCTGCGCCGCGCGTTGCACTTTGTCACTTCGTGGTACAACTAGATGAGGTTTCAAGCAACTTCGCGTCGCGTCGCGTCGTGTCGATTCCCGGTGCGAACTGACCCTAACAGAGTTTCAGCGACTTCGCGAAATACTGCTTACAATTCAAATCGTTTCTAAAGGGTGAATGAATGAGAAATTAACGTCTTCGAACTGTTCAGGTTTATGTCGCAAAATATTAAATTTGGGTCGTAGCGAAGTTGGAAGGTCTAATAATTCATGTAGGAAAATCACAAATAAGGTATAAGATAGGATAAATTGGATCATAAATACGGGATAGATTCATTAACTTTATAATCAGTTATTTAAATAATTTATTAAAAACAAAAGAGTAATTATCTTTTTATTTTTCAATTATTGTTCACAACAACAAAAAACACACAAACACAGAAAGAAAAAAAGATACAACTTTCTATGAAGAAATTTCTTACAGCAGACATAAAGAAGTGAGATTTGTTGTCGGGAAGCGATTATCGGGATTATCGTCTCCTATGTTTGTATAAATTCGCCTCTCTGCAATTTCTAGCCAATATCGATGTATTATCTTCCTTTCTCTAAATCACCGGCAGTTTTCAAATTACTAATGCTAGTATGTTCTCTACTCTGTAGATTTGCAGAATGGTGGCGAATCTGTTGTAGACACAACTTAAACTTAACTAAACTTGCTTTGCGCTTGTATGTAACTCTCTATACATCTCATTATCTAATCTGTGATACTGCATCTCTTCTTTGTCTTTGATACACATATCAAGATTTGACACCAATGTTTAGCTTAGCTATGATTCAAATTTCTATTATCTAATAAATAAATTAGTATTTCTTTTACTTAACATTTAAGTTAAAGTAGTTTAACTAAAATTGCTCTTTGAATATTTATTGAGCTCTAAAATTTGTAAATATTCTGCTAAATTCGACCTTTCAAAATTTCAGATTCGCTTACTAGATACCATAGTAATTAAAAATTCATTTGAAAGTGACTTAGAATTCTCACTTAATAATGCTAATCTTCAGAATGTACCTAGACGGACGGCATGTCTGCAGTTGCAACTTCTCTGTAAGTGAGAGTTGAACAGCATGAGGTACCTTTCGTTCAAATACATGTGTTTTTTAATGTAATTTCCTGAAAACATTTGACACCGGTTGAATTTAAAAAGAAGAAACAGAAAAAAATGGGTGCATCAGTGCCTGTTGTTATAAAAACCTAATAGCTACAATCATCGATGATTGCTTGCCTCCAATGTTTTTACAGACGGTATTAAGTAAATATTGTGAATAAGTAGCAATCACGCTTCACATTGAGAGACGCATACCAACTTTCTGTTACTCTACACATTCAGTTCAGTGGGTAGGTATCAATATAATAGAAAAAAATCACTATCAGAAACACCTGTCCGTGCCTAAGAGGGCAGGCAGTCGTCAGTTCCAGTCACTGTCGTGATAGTGGTCGTTATATTAAGCGTGTCAGAGGCCTATCGGTTTGTTTAAAAACTCTAACACTGGGGTCCATGCATCGGGTCGTTCGACTTAAAACCTACTCAATAAGAAGAAAAATGTTTTTTTTTTTAAACCGAGTATTACAATTTGATTGCGGTCCGTCTATGTCGTCGCTAAAATTAAAATGGCGACCAAAAAACGTCTCGCAGTAACCGACCCTGAATAATTTAATGCTATCATATTTATCCGACTTGGAATTTTATTTTGCGAGATAAAACGACCCCAAGTGACCCTTCTAATTTCGTTCGAATTTCAACTGAAGGCTTTTAATATTTGACTCCAAGTACCTACAGGAAAATGCAGCCGGTATCTACTGAAAAGAGTATACATTACTATGTGGGTCTTCGTCTTCATAGACCGACCGACAGATTTACTGACACGACCAGAGAGATATCAGGCGCAAGACCAACTATTGACATGCCCATCCGATAGCATGGATCATCTTACTTTTCGGACAATCCCTGCATAGTCCTAACTAGAAACATCAATGTCTTGCCCTAGTAGTATGGTTGATAAATTATCTTTAACGTACCTATTTTTTTAAATCCATCCCCTTTGAAACTATATATTTCAGAGAAAAAAATAAATCTCTGATCTCCATGAAACTGCAAAATAAAGCCATCTTTTGACTCCTCAGAAAGGAATGAAGATATCGCTTCAGGCGGTAAATCAAAAAATATGTTCGAAAATAAGGGTTGGTATCAAAGGAACCTTAAGACAATGGGGTTAAGTAAAGGGTAAAAGTATTTTATGGAAAAGGAATTTTTGTTTGTGAAATATTACAACAAATACTGATCCCTTGTCTTGCTAATAGAAAGAATATGTAACTATATGCGTTATTGATAAAATATCTATTTAAGTTGTAAGGAGGAAACAAAAAGTAAACATTTCGAGACTATATAGGTATAGTTGTATTTCTTGAATGTAGGTAGAGCTGCTATATCTAAGTATCTAGGAATGCTACAATTTCGTATGTCCTATAATTGAGTTAATGACCTTCGGATTGAGAGCCTAGCCTAGGGATCAGTTTACTTTACGAGGTATTTACAATAATTGTTGTACGCTTAATTATTAAGAGTACAATTTCTTTTTGAAATGCAAGGTTGTCTGGAAGAGATCGCTTAAAGACCGCCTTTGCACTTTTAAGCTTAATCTCTAAAACTGTTTATGTCCAATAAAGACGAGTTATCTATCTGTCTAATACTGTCAATCTACAATCCCTCTTTGGGCGCTTTTCCACTAGACGTCACGTCAACGGCAACGGCGACGGCACGGCGACGATCACGTGACAATATCTATGGGAATCGATGACATACCGTGACGGTGCCGTGCCGGCAAGTGGAAAAGCGTGTCATATAATTTCATTGATTTTCATACATTATCTCACCTACGATATCGTCAACGGTACCGTGCCGTCGCCGTTGCCGTTGACGTGCCGTCTAGTGGAAAAGCGCCATTTAGATACCATTTTAGATACCATTCTCACAGATATCAAACCGTCAAGAGCAGGTAAATAGTAAATGATTATGTACAATCTAACTAAGTTACATAATTAGTACCTTTCAAAACCATCTAGTACATTTTTCATGTAATATTTCCTTGCAACGATTTTTCCACATAGATCAAAGAGTCAGCTCATTTATTTTCATTTGCAGCAATAAAATTTACATGCAAAACGTAAGGAAATACGAATACGGAATGCCACGTCACTTTAGCACTGCAACACTCCGGTGTTAATGCAAGAAATGCATTTTTTGTATACCGTGATAGTAAATTTAACTTTAGAAAAGTACATTTTGAACTGACGAGGTGTACTTAGAAATTGTATCAATAACATTATGATCAAATTGATTCATCATTATACAAGGGGCTAATAATTATCATAAATATTTCCGCCTTTCTTTTTTTTTAGAGAACATTCTGTACCGGGTGTAAGGGACAGCTTCCCGCAAACTGATAGGTGCTGAAACTGAACATTTTTCACCAGGAAATTCTTACAGGAAATTAAAAGAAAAATTGCTTTTCCAAACAAATTGTTTGATCGAAGTGGCCATTTTGTGTATGAAACTCGCAAAAATATATAATTTCCTGGAAGAATTTTCTGGTGATTTGTTCAGTTTTGTTGACTAGCAACCCATACCAGTTTCTGGTAAGCTGCTGTCCCTTCATCATTATATTTAAGAGATATCAACTCTTGTCGGTGTAGCTGTCCCTTACACCCCGTATATAGTAGGTAGTAACAGTGGTGTTATACGTACCATAATTATGGTACATGTGCCATAATTTAGGTCCTCGTACCCTGTACCCTAGAACTTCATTATGGTACGCAAAAGTACCATAATTTTGCATTTACCATCAATTACCATACAAACATTAGTTTGGCCACACAATTTGTCGTGAAATGGAACAGATATTACGTTTTGTTCTTGTTTTTGATGCATACTAGTGATTATATTCTCTTTGATATAGGCCATTGTAGGTTTAACTTATCTTGTTTTCTTCTTACGGTGAGCGTCCGGTAGAATAAAAGGGGTAGAATCAAGGTAGAATAGGTACGTTAAAGATAATTTATCAACCATACTACTAGGGCAAGACATTGATGTTTCTAGTTAGGACTATGCAGGGATTGTCCGAAAAGTAAGATGATCCATGCTATCGGATGGGCATGTCAATAGTTGGTCTTGCGCCTGATATCTCTCTGGTCGTGTCAGTAAATCTGTCGGTCGGTCTATGAAGACAAGATAAGTTAAACCTACAATGGCCTATATCAAAGAGAATATAATCACTAGTATGCATCAAAAACAAGAACAAAACGTAATATCTGTTCCATTTCACGACAAATTGTGTGGCCAAACTAATGTTTGTATGGTAATTGATGGTAAATGCAAAATTATGGTACTTTTGCGTACCATAATGAAGTTCTAGGGTACAGGGTACGAGGACCTAAATTATGGCACATGTACCATAATTATGGTACGTATAACACCACTGTTACTACCTACTATATACGGGGTGTAAGGGACAGCTACACCGACAAGAGTTGATATCTCTTAAATATAATGATGAAGGGACAGCAGCTTACCAGAAACTGGTATGGGTTGCTAGTCAACAAAACTGAACAAATCACCAGAAAATTCTTCCAGGAAATTATATATTTTTGCGAGTTTCATACACAAAATGGCCACTTCGATCAAACAATTTGTTTGGAAAAGCAATTTTTCTTTTAATTTCCTGTAAGAATTTCCTGGTGAAAAATGTTCAGTTTCAGCACCTATCAGTTTGCGGGAAGCTGTCCCTTACACCCGGTACAGAATGTTCTCTAAAAAAAAAGAAAGGCGGAAATATTTATGATAATTATTAGCCCCTTGTATAATGATGAATCAATTTGATCATAATGTTATTGATACAATTTCTAAGTACACCTCGTCAGTTCAAAATGTACTTTTCTAAAGTTAAATTTACTATCACGGTATACAAAAAATGCATTTCTTGCATTAACACCGGAGTGTTGCAGTGCTAAAGTGACGTGGCATTCCGTATTCGTATTTCCTTACGTTTTGCATGTAAATTTTATTGCTGCAAATGAAAATAAATGAGCTGACTCTTTGATCTATGTGGAAAAATCGTTGCAAGGAAATATTACATGAAAAATGTACTAGATGGTTTTGAAAGGTACTAATTATGTAACTTAGTTAGATTGTACATAATCATTTACTATTTACCTGCTCTTGACGGTTTGATATCTGTGAGAATGGTATCTAAAATGGTATCTAAATGGCGCTTTTCCACTAGACGGCACGTCAACGGCAACGGCGACGGCACGGTACCGTTGACGATATCGTAGGTGAGATAATGTATGAAAATCAATGAAATTATATGACACGCTTTTCCACTTGCCGGCACGGCACCGTCACGGTATGTCATCGATTCCCATAGATATTGTCACGTGATCGTCGTCGTGCCGTCGCCGTTGCCGTTGACGTGACGTCTAGTGGAAAAGCGCCCAAAGAGGGATTGTAGATTGACAGTATTAGACAGATAGATAACTCGTCTTTATTGGACATAAACAGTTTTAGAGATTAAGCTTAAAAGTGCAAAGGCGGTCTTTAAGCGATCTCTTCCAGACAACCTTGCATTTCAAAAAGAAATTGTACTCTTAATAATTAAGCGTACAACAATTATTGTAAATACCTCGTAAAGTAAACTGATCCCTAGGCTAGGCTCTCAATCCGAAGGTCATTAACTCAATTATAGGACATACGAAATTGTAGCATTCCTAGATACTTAGATATAGCAGCTCTACCTACATTCAAGAAATACAACTATACCTATATAGTCTCGAAATGTTTACTTTTTGTTTCCTCCTTACAACTTAAATAGATATTTTATCAATAACGCATATAGTTACATATTCTTTCTATTAGCAAGACAAGGGATCAGTATTTGTTGTAATATTTCACAAACAAAAATTCCTTTTCCATAAAATACTTTTACCCTTTACTTAACCCCATTGTCTTAAGGTTCCTTTGATACCAACCCTTATTTTCGAACATATTTTTTGATTTACCGCCTGAAGCGATATCTTCATTCCTTTCTGAGGAGTCAAAAGATGGCTTTATTTTGCAGTTTCATGGAGATCAGAGATTTATTTTTTTCTCTGAAATATATAGTTTCAAAGGGGATGGATTTAAAAAAATAGGTACGTTAAAGATAATTTATCAACCATACTACTAGGGCAAGACATTGATGTTTCTAGTTAGGACTATGCAGGGATTGTCCGAAAAGTAAGATGATCCATGCTATCGGATGGGCATGTCAATAGTTGGTCTTGCGCCTGATATCTCTCTGGTCGTGTCAGTAAATCTGTCGGTCGGTCTATGAAGACGAAGACCCACATAGTAATGTATACTCTTTTCAGTAGATACCGGCTGCATTTTCCTGTAGGTACTTGGAGTCAAATATTAAAAGCCTTCAGTTGAAATTCGAACGAAATTAGAAGGGTCACTTGGGGTCGTTTTATCTCGCAAAATAAAATTCCAAGTCGGATAAATATGATAGCATTAAATTATTCAGGGTCGGTTACTGCGAGACGTTTTTTGGTCGCCATTTTAATTTTAGCGACGACATAGACGGACCGCAATCAAATTGTAATACTCGGTTTAAAAAAAAAAACATTTTTCTTCTTATTGAGTAGGTTTTAAGTCGAACGACCCGATGCATGGACCCCAGTGTTAGAGTTTTTAAACAAACCGATAGGCCTCTGACACGCTTAATATAACGACCACTATCACGACAGTGACTGGAACTGACGACTGCCTGCCCTCTTAGGCACGGACAGGTGTTTCTGATAGTGATTTTTTTCTATTATATTGATACCTACCCACTGAACTGAATGTGTAGAGTAACAGAAAGTTGGTATGCGTCTCTCAATGTGAAGCGTGATTGCTACTTATTCACAATATTTACTTAATACCGTCTGTAAAAACATTGGAGGCAAGCAATCATCGATGATTGTAGCTATTAGGTTTTTATAACAACAGGCACTGATGCACCCATTTTTTTCTGTTTCTTCTTTTTAAATTCAACCGGTGTCAAATGTTTTCAGGAAATTACATTAAAAAACACATGTATTTGAACGAAAGGTACCTCATGCTGTTCAACTCTCACTTACAGAGAAGTTGCAACTGCAGACATGCCGTCCGTCTAGGTACATTCTGAAGATTAGCATTATTAAGTGAGAATTCTAAGTCACTTTCAAATGAATTTTTAATTACTATGGTATCTAGTAAGCGAATCTGAAATTTTGAAAGGTCGAATTTAGCAGAATATTTACAAATTTTAGAGCTCAATAAATATTCAAAGAGCAATTTTAGTTAAACTACTTTAACTTAAATGTTAAGTAAAAGAAATACTAATTTATTTATTAGATAATAGAAATTTGAATCATA
>JARACY010001244.1:0-63085 GCA_029255725.1 Scrobipalpa atriplicella | reverse complement strand
GGATGATGGATGACCTTATCAATATTAGCAGTTTTTTTTTTATATCGTAGATATAATGTTCGACTCTACTCGAAAGAAGAAGAAGAATGTTATCTGCTCTTTTGCTTCAGGATAGCTACACGATAAACCCTAGAAGACAATATTTTTACTATTGCCGATTGAATCTATAGGTTCCTTGTATTATCCAACTTTTTATCAGCTTCATGAAGTTCCGTGAGTCTGGCATCCAGGCTTGTATCCACCACCGGCTTCATGTCCCGAAGCCCAAGTGTTCTGGCACCGTCTCCACCTTCAGCAGTGTCGGCATTAGGGACATGTTACCAGCTCTTCTGGCCACGGTCTACGGTATGCTGCTGGCTCCTGCTGTTCTGCTGCTCGAGATTGCTTATAAACGCCTGTAAGATGATATTTTCTTTTTAGGTACCTACATTAATTTTATT
The DNA here is from genome assembly GCA_029255725.1 of Scrobipalpa atriplicella. Lineage (NCBI taxonomy): Eukaryota > Metazoa > Arthropoda > Insecta > Lepidoptera > Gelechiidae > Scrobipalpa > Scrobipalpa atriplicella. The sequence goes on along the minus strand of JARACY010001244.1, from coordinate 62,645 downwards.
TTGATACTTTTACAAATCTATGCAGATAATAAAAGGTATTATCAGAAACTAAATGATTACCCAAAAATTATTACTCAAAAAAAAATTATTCAAAGATCTTTAATCCTATAATTATGATAACGTAAAGGAGAGTATGAAAATGACTATGATACTAACAAAATTTTGCTATTTTTTTCAGACTTGTCATGAGGAAAAATCTAAAAAATCAGTCGAGAATAAGGACTAGGAAAAATTTCAATTCGAATAAAATTTATTAGTACTTATTTCTATTTCTGCTATATAGAGGAAAGTAGAATCTCCTAGGCGGCATTTTAATGTGGAATGTGCTTGCACAAAAATGTATAGATGACTAGAAATAAAAATAACATTTAAATCATGATGTTTTAGGAACTAGATTATGATAATAAGATTATACTTTGCCCTAGAATACATGTTTCTCATTTCATCTCGCACAAATTGAAATATTAAAATTTCTTTTAAAATGGGCAAACAGATTTTTTTAAGGACAGCCTGTTTGACTAATGCTACGTTTAAACGTAATGACTACCATAATTTACCGGCAGTTGAATTGTCTGTCTTCATTACAAATTCTGAAAGAAATATTTTAAAACAGTATTATTTATGAACGATTAATATATAAATTTCATCGAGTGTCAGCAATCAGCATATTGTTGATGTGCAAGAGGAAAGGAATGAACATTATCATAATGAATAACATACTTAACTTAGGTACAATATTTTATTCCATATGGGTTATTTCACTGTCACATTAAACTTTAACTTGACTTACTTTTCCAATTTATTCCATGTGATTAAGTTATTTTACTGCAAAGTTTCACTGTAATTTTTTGTCAGTGAAATTTATTCTCAGTAATTTTTATGTCTTCTTTTCTTTCACTTTACTTCTCAATTTTCTTTCATACCATTAACTTTGACCCGTTGTCGATGGGTTTCAAAATGAAAGCTGCTGCGCTTTTAATTTTATTAATAAGTACTGTGCAATGTATAAAAAATGATACAGTAGATATGATAGTATCGTTTATCAGTTATGAAGATCGTCCAACTTCAGTTTTAATGCCAAAGCCATGCTGGAGACCTTGTAAGTAAAAAAATATAAAATCTATTTTATTTGCACATCTTCAATTTGGGGAACTAAAGCAGACAAAAATGGCATAACTTCTCATGTATCTCATAAAAAGGGGATAAATCCCCCTGGATTATATCCCCTCAATCCCCGATGAGCAACAGTTTTCCTTGTGATTCTTCCATGTGATCTTCCGTTATGTGATGTGTGTCATCAGCATCACGTGTGATGTAGTATTTGGCAAATAACCCTTAAGTCCGAGGTTCATCCCAGCAGTGAACTTTTGAACCTTCTTGATTTTATAAACTTATCTATTTTCTCTAAAAATTGCACAATAAAAATGGCAACTCCTTGACAAAAATCACTAAGGCTCGTATTTATATCGCGATCTCAAGATTGAGAGCAGTATTAAGTACGGATTTGACAGACCCTTTTGTACTGAAATGACATTTCTGATACGAACTCAAATTTGCTGTTACTCTTGAGAGCTGATTATAAATACGAGCCTAGGTTTAACTAGTGATACCGGTTGGAGGAAATTTACAGATGAAGTAAAAGCATTGGCCAAAAGTCTGTCATCAGTTGGCATCAACATGGCATGTACTCTACAACCTCATCGACCTGAATACTATCTTCAGCAAATCCTGATCATCGCGGATCTGACTTGCCCAGATATTGATTATTTTCTGATTAAGGTAAGTATACCTATAAAGTTTATTTAATGGGTCGTTCTTCAGAAATGATTATTCGGGTCACTTTAGTGGCGAATTTTTTTTGTGCGTTTTTGCCATTTTTTTATATTGGAGAATAATAAAGAGATCAATAAAAGTTTAATTACAAAAAATTACTCATATCTAACCACAGGTTACAACAGAATTAATTTTCGAAATTTTCGATGCCACCAAACGTGACATATTGTGCCACTCGAGTGACTTTGTTATTATTATGAGGAAAAAGTGAAAGATTACCACCGTCAGCATGAGTTTAATATCCTTTTTGATTACTTTTAATGATATTATAACAGTTTGTTTACTTCAAAAACTTAAATGCGAACTGCAAATCTTATCCTGAAATCTTTTATGTTATAATAAGTAAACGGAAAATCCCTTCAGGGCATAGTCGCAATTTCAGCAATTATTACCGTTAAATGGAAACCATCCAACTGGACCATCCCGTATCGACCCCTGGAGAAATCGACCAAGCTACCACTAAAATCACCACACCATTTTGTGGTGATTGGAGAAAGCTCAAGGATGTTCAAGCCAAGAACAAAATGCAACCACTACTCCCACAACACTTGCGAGACCTGCTAGAGGAAAAGAAGCGCACCAGAAAGTTCTTCACCAGATTCCCTCCATTTAAGAACCATCTCAACCACCAACTGAATCAAACATGAATTGGGGGAAATCTACCCAAGAAGACCGTTTAAGCAATCACCCAAGTCTTCAACGGAATCCTCAGAACTGGTCATTTCCACACACCATGGAAAAGCGCAAAAATCATTGTGCTTCCGATGCCAGGCAAGAACTTGGCCAACCCGGAGAGTTATCAGCCCATCTTATTGCTACCAACGCTCTCCAAAGTGTTTGAGAAGTTTATCCTGCCTCACATACCCAAGACCAGAACAGTTCGGGTTTCGCTTAGAGCATTCCACAACTGCTACCTGCTAGAGTGAACCATGACATGGCTACGAGGATGAACAAGATGGAATACTCGGTGTTCGTAATAATTGATATGGAAAAGGCATTTGACAGGGTGTGGTACGACGGGCGCGTCTACAAACTGTCGAAAACCTCAACACCCAGAAGGATCGTCAAGACCATCGAGTCATTCCTCAGAGGCAGAAACTTCCACGTGGCCGTCGAAGGTGCCAGATCCACTGAACACCCCATCGAAGCGGGAGTACCTCAAGGGAGCTGGCTGTCTCTCCCCGGCGTGTTATTCCATCTACACGGACGACATACCCAGAGTGGGTGACGTTTAATTGGCTCTATTCGCTGACGATGCGGCCTTCATCTCAGCGTCCTACAAACCACAGCATGCAGCCAAGAAAATGCAGCTGACGGTCGACGCGCTCCCAGGCTAGTTGAGCCATTGGCGCGTGAAAGCAAACGTTGCCAAGACACAGGCTCTAATCATAGGAAGATGCCACTTACCATCCCCACTTCGCCTCCATGGACAGGAGTTCAAAAGCCCTGTCAAACATCTCGGTATAACCATAGACAGGAACCTCACCATGAAAAAACACGAACGCGGTGGGACAAGTCAAGGCAGCCCGAGCCAAACTGCGGCAAGATAGCAAACTGCCCACGAAAACCAAGCTCAATACGTACGCGGCGCCCGCTTGGTACGCTCTCGCGTGCAACTCGTTGAAAAAGAAGATCAGAGCCCAGGAAAACTTAACTGTCCGATCGGCAATAAAGACTCCAATATTATATGAGAAACGATGTGCTTCACCGAGATCTCGAGTAGGAGAACATCGACCAGTTCATTGCACGACTTGCCATGGGGTCTCACACGGTGGGCTTGACCGCGGAGGGTAGCTAAAGAAGAACCCAGGGACCAGCCTGTAATTGCAGGCCGCATGGATTGCCTCTTCAGGGAGCCTGAGTATGTCCGAAGGAGATTTCCGCCAAGGAAGAAGTTCCAGGGCGAAGGATTATCAGTCAGCTGTCTGCCAAGACAAAAATGTTCTCCTTAAAACGAAAAGTCATAATAAACGAGCTATTGGACAAGATTATCACTATACGCTTCATAAATAATGTTTTACATTAATTACTTTACAATAAGAACGCGGTATTCATATGAATTTTGTTTAAGTAATAAGATAAGTCACTTGAGTGGTGTGAAATGTCGCTTTGGTGGACAAAATGCCACCCAAATCACGCCACCCAAGTGACCGAATTTAGGGTATTTTCGCAATTTCTTTCTAAACTATGCAATAAATTCCTTTTTTTAAAATTAATCTAAAATCTCGGTTATATTTACGAGTTAATAATAGTAATAACAGATTCAAAGTGTTATTCTATCATACATTTCACATGTCCACTTGAGTGATCTGCGTAGGTAGAAAAATGTTGGTTTCGAAAATTAAGCACCTTCTATTTTTTTCCGGGAACTGCGATGAGTCACCAGTCCTCTTTCCTCAGATGCCATGTCAGGACTGGCAAATGGCGGGAGTGTTTTCCTGGTCATAGTTAGCTTCGTTGAGACGTAAGAGTCGTTTCAAACCGCGCGCTCAGAAGTCTCGAAAACGTATGACCGACACAAAGTGCTTGTTTTGTGAATGTTGGTGTTTAAATATGTGTGTAGTTTATTATTTTAAATAAATCTGTGGTTTTCCAGGATCATAATCTTACGCGTCTTTCTTAAGTTCATTCTGAAAAAGAAACAATGCCTTGACACAAATTTTTGACTTATGAGACTGCTGTTAAACTGCCTACTGATTTTGAAAGTATATTGCTATTGCTAGTCATCACACCACCATAAGATTACCATACGGTTGAAAAACCCAATGGATCCTTCTTCCCCTCAACCCTCTTTGCTTTTCCAGGTATATTTGGGTAACGGTGCTATGATCGATTATCGATCGCTTCCATCGATCAATGGTAACATTAGTTGATGTCCATCTGCTGCAGTTGACATCGATACTGCTAAAGGTCATAGAGAATAGCATCAACTTACAGGCGTTTATAAGCAATCTCCAGTAGAAGAACAGCTGGAGACAGCAACATGCCGTAGACGGTGACCAGCATAGCAGGCAGCATGTCTCGGATGCCCACACTACTGAAGGTTGAGACGTTGCCTGAACACTTGGGCTTGGGCACCGTCAGACGGTGGTGGATGCACGCTTGGATGCCGGACTCGCGGAATTTCATGAAACTGTATGATTTTTTTTGTGTTTTTAGTGGAAAAGGGTGTCTGCTTGTCTTTCTAGATTTTTTGATACTATACCTACCTATTGACCTACATGTTAAAAATTCCTTACGATTCTTTACGTGCAATACTTTTTGTCACAACTGTCTATTGCTGAACGTGGGCCTTCTCCAATGAAGTTTTATGTATATGCATGTATTTCAAGTTGATATGTTTACAGAAGTCACTGCAGCCCATTCCCTGGATTATAGTCGATGTTTCTATCTAACTTCTAGCAAAAATAAGTTTTCGTACCTAATTTTGAACATTTCTTTGAAAGGAGAGCGTTTCTGTCCTGGCACCCAAGGATCTATTTCACCCAGAAAGTCAATTTCAACCAGGTCACATTTCTCATCTTCTTGATAAGTCTCTTCGATCAAACGATACCCTGGATTGATCTCTATGTGCAGTGCAAATAGGCCCTGCAAATAAAAATAGAAACAAAAATGAGTTTGATGTTTTTGCACATGAGCTCACAGACAATTCTTTAAAAAAATAACACAAAATTTACTTACAGTGCAGAATCTATCTATTATTCATAAAAATGCGTCATAAAAATTCAACTTACTTCTCTGATTTTTTCAATTCCTTCTTTCAGCTCATAAAAGTGTGGAGTTTCTCCCTTGGGCGCGATTTTCTTGTCATATATTTCCTTTCTTAGTGGTTCATATAATTTCTGTAAATTATAATCCAAATTTTAAACCATATCATCCATAGAATCTTGTTAAAAAATAAAACATCTGACCTTTAAGAAGTATCTGTTGTACTCAAAATCACTGGCTCCAATCGTCATAGGCGAATTGAGGAGGTCAGGCAAAGACTTGATGGAGGAGCTGGGTGCTCTTAGAAGAACCACAATGTTAGCCGAATATGCTGAATATAACACTGTTAGTGTTACGAAGAGTAAGAATGTGACGCATCTACCTGTAGAATATAAATTAACACACTTGATTAATGTAACAGCTCAAGAGACTATAGAGGATTAAGTACAGAAATCACTTTTGATAAAATTACTGTCTACCTGCACTGAATTTGGGTTCAAGTGTGCACCCTTTCTGGAGTACAGCGCCGATTGCCAATATGATAACATCAGCCCAAGAACCGTCCAGTTGAGACTGTTGCTGAAAGCAAAGATCCAGTTAGTGATCTTGCAGAATATCGATGATCTATTTGAAAAGGAAGATGATAGAATATTAATTGAAGATTTGAAGGCTGAAAAAAGTGATGAATGGGAGAAACGAAAAACATTCGTGTACCCTTACCGTCTGTATAGTGTTCTCCCATTTGGAAGTGATGAAGAGGAACGCTGAACAGATAAGTACAGAGATGAAGCTCGCAAGCCACACGGTCTCGGTGAAGGGAAGAGTGTAAATGTTGGAGATGTACGCCAAGGGCGGCTCTCTGAAGACGAAGCGGAACCTGGTGTACCCAACCATAGCAATGTAGTCCACCACTTGCATTCGCTCTTGAGTGAAGATTGCAAGAGTTCCTAGAAAAAAGCTTGTTTGTAATTGTCTTGCATCATGCCACTCTTGGTAGACTTATTAGAGAAGGTAAATAGCTTTTACACGACTGTACTAAAAAAAATTACAATGGTTTTTAGATTTTCAATATTTCTGTAACATTACCAAGATCAGCTTCATTCTTCTGCAGATGATCAACCATTCCTTGCCAGCTTCCGTTCTTGTCTCTATATCCCCAAGTGTGTGTGAAGATCAACTTCTCTGAAGCATTTAGCATCTCAAAACAGATCTTCACCGCTGCATACGATATCTTTGTTATTGAGTCTTGAGCTAGATTTCTGGGTGATGAAAAAGTTGGTTTTTCTATAGCATTAAAAGATCTTTTATTATTTTCTAGAAAGTTAATTTAGTATTACTACTACTTACAGTCTATCACCCAGATGTTTTCTAGTTTCATTGCTATCAGTGATGACACACGCCATGGTCAGATTGTGTCCTCTTAAATCCATTCTTCTTACCGAAATCACTTTTGTCTTCCTTAAATCTTCTATTATTCCGAATTTGGACCAAGTTGTGCTACTAATCTCTTTGGATATTTTATTAATATTAGTTTTAGTTTCTGTGTATTTCTTTGAAGAAGGAAATCCATAGTATTTAAATTTGTAGAATGGTGGTCTCCAAATTAAACGAGTGCTGTAGATAGCTTCCGTATTTTGTGTTACCTTGTATACTGAAAAGTATGAAAAATAGCAAACAAGGTCTATTTAATAGTAATTTTAGCTATCATAAACTTATGCCAATATGCCTTACGGAATAGGCAGAATTTCTGTGGATCAATAAGTGATAATAATTGGTCTCAGTCTTGAATAGTTTTTTTTTACCTTCGATAAAATGCACCTTTTGACCTCTCCTCCTGGAAATGACCACATCGCTATCCACAAGCACTGTAATGTTGTTGATGATGTCTAGATCTCTCCCTTCTTCTTGTAGCAGTAACCAGCGGTACGGAGACTTGAAGAAGCCTTCGTCAGTAGCCTAAATTGTATCGGAAAATCAGGTGCCGGTACAGAAATTTTAAAATGGAAAGAATATTAGGGTCATTCTTTGAGAGGTCGAAATTTTCGGTCACACGCTTAATACTCTAATGATATAAAACGCACAGCTTAAAACTCTTTTTTATATGTTTGTTTGTTTAATTAACTACCTAGAATTCCTAATTTCAACATAATATTACAAAATACGTTAAACAAAACCTTAGTTAGAAACCTGAAATCGGGGTCAAAACTAGCGTTCTTCGCGTGTCACACTCTGCTCTTCCGAAATTGAAAAGCTTATAGCAATTTATTTACCTGGACTATGTCGTACTTTTTACCCATGAAAATGATCCTGGAAAACCACAGATTTATTTAAAATAATAAACTACACACATATTTAAACACCAACATTCACAAAACAAGCACTTTGTGTCGGTCATACGTTTTCGAGACTTCTGAGCGCGCGGTTTGAAACGACTCTTACGTCTCAACGAAGCTAACTATGACCAGGAAAACACTCCCGCCATTTGCCAGTCCTGACATGGCATCTGAGGAAAGAGGACTGGTGACTCATCGCAGTTCCCGGAAAAAAATAGAAGGTGCTTAATTTTCGAAACCAACATTTTTCTACCTACGCAGATCACTCAAGTGGACATGTGAAATGTATGATAGAATAACACTTTGAATCTGTTATTACTATTATTAACTCGTAAATATAACCGAGATTTTAGATTAATTTTAAAAAAAGGAATTTATTGCATAGTTTAGAAAGAAATTGCGAAAATACCCTAAATTCGGTCACTTGGGTGGCGTGATTTGGGTGGCATTTTGTCCACCAAAGCGACATTTCACACCACTCAAGTGACTTATCTTATTACTTAAACAAAATTCATATGAATACCGCGTTCTTATTGTAAAGTAATTAATGTAAAACATTATTTATGAAGCGTATAGTGATAATCTTGTCCAATAGCTCGTTTATTATGACTTTTCGTTTTAAGGAGAACATTTTTGTCTTGGCAGACAGCTGACTGATAATCCTTCGCCCTGGAACTTCTTCCTTGGCGGAAATCTCCTTCGGACATACTCAGGCTCCCTGAAGAGGCAATCCATGCGGCCTGCAATTACAGGCTGGTCCCTGGGTTCTTCTTTAGCTACCCTCCGCGGTCAAGCCCACCGTGTGAGACCCCATGGCAAGTCGTGCAATGAACTGGTCGATGTTCTCCTACTCGAGATCTCGGTGAAGCACATCGTTTCTCATATAATATTGGAGTCTTTATTGCCGATCGGACAGTTAAGTTTTCCTGGGCTCTGATCTTCTTTTTCAACGAGTTGCACGCGAGAGCGTACCAAGCGGGCGCCGCGTACGTATTGAGCTTGGTTTTCGTGGGCAGTTTGCTATCTTGCCGCAGTTTGGCTCGGGCTGCCTTGACTTGTCCCACCGCGTTCGTGTTTTTTCATGGTGAGGTTCCTGTCTATGGTTATACCGAGATGTTTGACAGGGCTTTTGAACTCCTGTCCATGGAGGCGAAGTGGGGATGGTAAGTGGCATCTTCCTATGATTAGAGCCTGTGTCTTGGCAACGTTTGCTTTCACGCGCCAATGGCTCAACTAGCCTGGGAGCGCGTCGACCGTCAGCTGCATTTTCTTGGCTGCATGCTGTGGTTTGTAGGACGCTGAGATGAAGGCCGCATCGTCAGCGAATAGAGCCAATTAAACGTCACCCACTCTGGGTATGTCGTCCGTGTAGATGGAATAACACGCCGGGGAGAGACAGCCAGCTCCCTTGAGGTACTCCCGCTTCGATGGGGTGTTCAGTGGATCTGGCACCTTCGACGGCCACGTGGAAGTTTCTGCCTCTGAGGAATGACTCGATGGTCTTGACGATCCTTCTGGGTGTTGAGGTTTTCGACAGTTTGTAGACGCGCCCGTCGTACCACACCCTGTCAAATGCCTTTTCCATATCAATTATTACGAACACCGAGTATTCCATCTTGTTCATCCTCGTAGCCATGTCATGGTTCACTCTAGCAGGTAGCAGTTGTGGAATGCTCTAAGCGAAACCCGAACTGTTCTGGTCTTGGGTATGTGAGGCAGGATAAACTTCTCAAACACTTTGGAGAGCGTTGGTAGCAATAAGATGGGCTGATAACTCTCCGGGTTGGCCAAGTTCTTGCCTGGCATCGGAAGCACAATGATTTTTGCGCTTTTCCATGGTGTGTGGAAATGACCAGTTCTGAGGATTCCGTTGAAGACTTGGGTGATTGCTTAAACGGTCTTCTTGGGTAGATTTCCCCCAATTCATGTTTGATTCAGTTGGTGGTTGAGATGGTTCTTAAATGGAGGGAATCTGGTGAAGAACTTTCTGGTGCGCTTCTTTTCCTCTAGCAGGTCTCGCAAGTGTTGTGGGAGTAGTGGTTGCATTTTGTTCTTGGCTTGAACATCCTTGAGCTTTCTCCAATCACCACAAAATGGTGTGGTGATTTTAGTGGTAGCTTGGTCGATTTCTCCAGGGGTCGATACGGGATGGTCCAGTTGGATGGTTTCCATTTAACGGTAATAATTGCTGAAATTGCGACTATGCCCTGAAGGGATTTTCCGTTTACTTATTATAACATAAAAGATTTCAGGATAAGATTTGCAGTTCGCATTTAAGTTTTTGAAGTAAACAAACTGTTATAATATCATTAAAAGTAATCAAAAAGGATATTAAACTCATGCTGACGGTGGTAATCTTTCACTTTTTCCTCATAATAATAACAAAGTCACTCGAGTGGCACAATATGTCACGTTTGGTGGCATCGAAAATTTCGAAAATTAATTCTGTTGTAACCTGTGGTTAGATATGAGTAATTTTTTGTAATTAAACTTTTATTGATCTCTTTATTATTCTCCAATATAAAAAAATGGCAAAAACGCACAAAAAAAATTCGCCACTAAAGTGACCCGAATAATCATTTCTGAAGAACGACCCATTAAATAAACTTTATAGGTATACTTACCTTAATCAGAAAATAATCAATATCTGGGCAAGTCAGATCCGCGATGATCAGGATTTGCTGAAGATAGTATTCAGGTCGATGAGGTTGTAGAGTACATGCCATGTTGATGCCAACTGATGACAGACTTTTGGCCAATGCTTTTACTTCATCTGTAAATTTCCTCCAACCGGTATCACTAGTTAAACCTAGGCTCGTATTTATAATCAGCTCTCAAGAGTAACAGCAAATTTGAGTTCGTATCAGAAATGTCATTTCAGTACAAAAGGGTCTGTCAAATCCGTACTTAATACTGCTCTCAATCTTGAGATCGCGATATAAATACGAGCCTTAGTGATTTTTGTCAAGGAGTTGCCATTTTTATTGTGCAATTTTTAGAGAAAATAGATAAGTTTATAAAATCAAGAAGGTTCAAAAGTTCACTGCTGGGATGAACCTCGGACTTAAGGGTTATTTGCCAAATACTACATCACACGTGATGCTGATGACACACATCACATAACGGAAGATCACATGGAAGAATCACAAGGAAAACTGTTGCTCATCGGGGATTGAGGGGATATAATCCAGGGGGATTTATCCCCTTTTTATGAGATACATGAGAAGTTATGCCATTTTTGTCTGCTTTAGTTCCCCAAATTGAAGATGTGCAAATAAAATAGATTTTATATTTTTTTACTTACAAGGTCTCCAGCATGGCTTTGGCATTAAAACTGAAGTTGGACGATCTTCATAACTGATAAACGATACTATCATATCTACTGTATCATTTTTTATACATTGCACAGTACTTATTAATAAAATTAAAAGCGCAGCAGCTTTCATTTTGAAACCCATCGACAACGGGTCAAAGTTAATGGTATGAAAGAAAATTGAGAAGTAAAGTGAAAGAAAAGAAGACATAAAAATTACTGAGAATAAATTTCACTGACAAAAAATTACAGTGAAACTTTGCAGTAAAATAACTTAATCACATGGAATAAATTGGAAAAGTAAGTCAAGTTAAAGTTTAATGTGACAGTGAAATAACCCATATGGAATAAAATATTGTACCTAAGTTAAGTATGTTATTCATTATGATAATGTTCATTCCTTTCCTCTTGCACATCAACAATATGCTGATTGCTGACACTCGATGAAATTTATATATTAATCGTTCATAAATAATACTGTTTTAAAATATTTCTTTCAGAATTTGTAATGAAGACAGACAATTCAACTGCCGGTAAATTATGGTAGTCATTACGTTTAAACGTAGCATTAGTCAAACAGGCTGTCCTTAAAAAAATCTGTTTGCCCATTTTAAAAGAAATTTTAATATTTCAATTTGTGCGAGATGAAATGAGAAACATGTATTCTAGGGCAAAGTATAATCTTATTATCATAATCTAGTTCCTAAAACATCATGATTTAAATGTTATTTTTATTTCTAGTCATCTATACATTTTTGTGCAAGCACATTCCACATTAAAATGCCGCCTAGGAGATTCTACTTTCCTCTATATAGCAGAAATAGAAATAAGTACTAATAAATTTTATTCGAATTGAAATTTTTCCTAGTCCTTATTCTCGACTGATTTTTTAGATTTTTCCTCATGACAAGTCTGAAAAAAATAGCAAAATTTTGTTAGTATCATAGTCATTTTCATACTCTCCTTTACGTTATCATAATTATAGGATTAAAGATCTTTGAATAATTTTTTTTTGAGTAATAATTTTTGGGTAATCATTTAGTTTCTGATAATACCTTTTATTATCTGCATAGATTTGTAAAAGTATCAAAATAAAATTAATGTAGGTACCTAAAAAGAAAATATCATCTTACAGGCGTTTATAAGCAATCTCGAGCAGCAGAACAGCAGGAGCCAGCAGCATACCGTAGACCGTGGCCAGAAGAGCTGGTAACATGTCCCTAATGCCGACACTGCTGAAGGTGGAGACGGTGCCAGAACACTTGGGCTTCGGGACATGAAGCCGGTGGTGGATACAAGCCTGGATGCCAGACTCACGGAACTTCATGAAGCTGATAAAAAGTTGGATAATACAAGGAACCTATAGATTCAATCGGCAATAGTAAAAATATTGTCTTCTAGGGTTTATCGTGTAGCTATCCTGAAGCAAAAGAGCAGATAACATTCTTCTTCTTCTTTCGAGTAGAGTCGAACATTATATCTACGATATAAAAAAAAAACTGCTAATATTGATAAGGTCATCCATCATCCGGCGTACTTCTAGGTTGATGGAAAAACTTACTTTATCTTGAACATGTCCTTAAAAGGAGAGCGCTTTTGTCCAGGCACCCAGGGGTCGATTTCGTTGATATAGTCTATCTCCACCAGGTCGCATTTCTCGTCCTCTTGGTATGTTTCCTGAATTAGTCTGTAGCCGGGGTTCAGCTCCATGTGGAAAGCAAACAGGCCCTGGGAAATATTTTCGGGAATTTGATGAAACAGCTGATGATCGTGATGACATTGCTCAAAAATAGGACTGGAAATATTGTTATCACTTACTTTTCTAACTTTTTCAATTCCATCTTCCATGCTGTAGAAGTTGGGCTTCTTCCCTTTGGGTGCGATCTTCTTGTCATAAATAGCTTTTCGTATTGGCTCATTCAGTTTCTGCAAATATATATTTCTTTTCATTACTTAGTTTAGTATATTGTTCTGCTTTAACTTAAACTAAGTATATCTGCAGGGGGTAGATCTTATTTATTTTAACAAAAAAATAGAAGCATACAATGCATATTATTATAACGCATTTACACTTAATAGACTTGTTTTTTATTACCTTGAAGAAGTATCTATTGTATTCAAAATCGCTGGCTCCGAGTTTCAAAGGCGAGTTGAGGAGATCAGGCAATGTCCTCACTGAGGAGCTAGGAGCCCTCAGCAACACGACAATATTAGCGGAGTATGCCGAGTATAATACTGTTAGGGTTACGAAGAGGAAGAGGGTGACACATCTACCTGTAATTTTTTTTTTATTATAGAAGCAATAGTTTTGAAGGTTCTATAGGCTGCATTGTTACGATTTTCATTATACCAGGTACCAGGACTGCCAGGTGATGATCTACTAAGCATAGATATTCTGAATGACAAATGAAATGAAATGAAATGATTTATTGTGCGATGAATTTGGGTTACAATAGCAGTTACAATTGCTTATAATAAATTATGTTTCACCAAACTCTACCTTTACAGGTATACACACATAAGTTCTTAATTATTATTATTTACCTAATAAGTATTACAACTCTTTATTATAATTTAAAATCCATAAATTCAACAATTTTATTCATGACATTCAATTCAACAATTTTATCTTGAGAGTCCATGTTCCACAAGCACTGTGAAATAAAAAAAATTACCCACCTGCAGCATATCTGGGTTCGAGAGTGCATCCTTGCTGGAGAACAGCACCAATTGCCAAGATAAGAACATCAGCCCAAGAACCGTCCAGTTGCAATGGATGCTAAAATAATAGGTTATCATGATCGTCAGACAGCAAGCGCGTCAGGAAAAAGATTAGGGAACTGTTTTAAGAAAAATTTGTGACATTTCAAAAGATGTACCAATTCCCGGAGATTTCTCAGCACTTACCATGCCCATAGAAGCTTCCCACTTGGATGTGATGTATAAGAAGACTGAGCAGCCAAGCACACACACCAGACTGGCCAACCAGACGGCCCCGGTAAAAGGGAGGGCGAAGATATTAGAGATGTAGGCTAAAGGGGGCTCGCGGAAGACAAAGCGAACTGAGGTGGACCCCACCATCGCGATGTAATCTACGACTTGCATGCGCTCTTGAGTGAAGATTGTCAGTGTTCCTGAGAAGAGAAGGTACAATGGTTGCATGATTAAGGCCCATATTTATAATCAGCTCTCAAGAGTGACAGCGAGTTTGAGTTTGTATCAGAAATGTCATTTCAGTACAAAACGGCCTGTAAAATCCATACTTAACATCGCTCTCAATCTTGAGATCGCTTTATAAATATGACCCTAAGAGTACTATAGTCTGCTATTACAGCTGATACTAGTTCACTGCTATCATGGGACTCTCACTTAGGAAAATTTTCCATACTCTAGTCAATGTGGTGATCACCAAGCTTGGCAAGAGGCAAGTTAACAAGTATACTTCTAGTTGGCGTTACCAAGATCAGCTTCCTTCTTCAGCAGGTGGTCTACTATTCCCTGCCATTTGCCGTTTTTGTCTTTATACCCCCAAGTGTGAGTAAACAGGAGATGTTCAGAAGCATTCAGCATTTCGAAGCAAATCTTAACCGCCGCATACGACATCTTTGTTATTGAGTCTTGATGTAAATACCTACATAAAAGAAATAGAATTTGTATGGTATGGTATAGATGAAATTTATGCAGTATTGTATTTTCTTTGGAGAGCTAGACATTTCCATTTTTGACAAGCAAAGCTAATAAAATTTTCTAAAGATTCTCTTACGCTCAGTGATCATAATTTTCATTAGTTACTTACAACCTATCATCCATATGGTTTCTTGTATTGTTACTATCAGTGATAACATTAACCATAGTAAGCGTGTGTCTTCTTAAATTCTTTCTTCTAACCGATAACACTTTGGTCTTTCTGAAATCTTCAATGACTCCATGTTTAGTCAAAGCTGTATCTTCGTCATCTTCTTTGGCTATTGTAGTAATATTTTCATTGTTTGCGTTGATCACTAAAGAGGTAACAACATTCGATGGTTTTTTATAAGATGTTGGATGCCAAACTGACCGTGTTGTGTAGATTACTTCCGAAAGTTCTGATATTTTGTAAACTAAAACAATGAAACTAATTTAGGATACTTATTACCATTAGGAGTAGGAATGTCGTATTTTAGATTACAATTTATTTTATGACTTTATTGATACAGGTCAGGCGTACGCTAAGTTTGACATGTAATTACAGAATTAGGACTTTTATACTGTCAAATAATCATTAATGTCATTATACCGTAAAAGCTCAGTTCAGTACAACTACAAGCTGTAAGTGTATGTAATTACGTAACTCGTAAGTTTAACCTAGATTCTAACATAAATGTCTGACTAATGCTTCAAAGATCACTCAATCTAGGAGTGCTATGTGTCTCTATGACTAATTTGTCTATAATACCCAGTAATTATTTGTTTAACACAGGTTTTTATAGCCAACCTTGTTTGGAATCAAGTCTTTATTGGCTAAATGCACTTATCTGACCTTGTCTGTTTTTTTAATTTGCAGACAGCATCGAGACATAGTCGCATTATGCATGTTGATCGTATATTTGCATATTTTTGTTATTTTATACTTATAAATTAAGGGGTAATATCCCCGAAGCATCATAAAATAAGTTTTGGGAAATATATCAATTATTGTACTGCTATAAATATCACAGTATTTACGAAATCTGATGGCGATACCTTCAATAAAATGCACATCTTCACCGGTTTTCCTGGCCAGCACCACATCGCTGTCTACCAGCATCTCCAAATGGTCCAGGATATCCAGGTCCTCGTCTCCATCATCCAACAGCAGCCAGCGGTACGGGGATTTGAAGTAACCTTCGTCACTGGCCTGAACAAAAGAAATTACGACAGGTACAGCTTAAACTACAAAGTTTTTTTTCCAGCTGACCTACGGAATTAAAAATATTTCTAGAAAGGCAGATTATGAGTTTGTTATCACTTGTAAATACCTGATTTTGAATAAAAATAAAAATTGGGTGTCCTTTTCCTTTTTAGGTTAAAGGTGTACCTAGGCCCGTATTTATAATCAGCTCTCAAGAGTGATAGCGAGTTTGAGTTCGTATCATAAAATGTCATTTCAGTACAAAACGATCTGTCAAATCCATACTTGATATTGCTCTCAATCTTGAGAACGCTTTATAAATACGAGCCTTAGTGTACAGGAAGGAAATATCCATTTACTTACTATGAACTATTAAAATCTACTCACTTTTTTCAGAAAAGCGTCGACTCCTGGGCAAGCCAGGTCAGCGATGATCAGGATATGCTGAAGGTGGAGTTCAGATCTATCAGGCTGGAAGGAGCACGCCACGTTGATGCCGGCTGAAGACAGGTTCCGGGCCAGGGTTTTGACGTCATCTGATTTGGAAACATACAAGGTATCTAGTTAGTTAGTCATGTGTTTAAATTTAATTGGGCGAGTATTGCTCTACCAATTTATGATGAAACATTTTGTTGCAAGGGGGCCGATGGTTGTAGAAAAACTTCAACTTCTCACATTTCGAAGGAGAACTTGTCCATTTTCATCAGTAGTTAGAATGACTAATTTTAACAACGCAGTGAGTATATCTCTAATCTCTACCTTCTTTTCACAAACTCTATAATTTAAACAGGTTTTGGCACTGACGACCGTTTTTAAACTGACCGAAACATTTGTTTACCAATGAGTAGGTATTTCATCTACAAAGTGAACTATTTGTTAGAAACGCATCGTCAGTATTGTTAATGATTCTGAAAATTCTCTAAATGTAATTAAACGTAATGAAACCAACATTTTCCTGTGCCAATAATGATAGTAACTATTTTAAGAATCAGTAGTAGGATGGGTTTAAAATAATAGGAAAATCATAAATTTAATAAGCTATTTAAAGACTACAAGAAGCTCTTTGACAAGAATAGACTAATACTAAACTAGAAAGCTGGACTGGAATTGATAGAAAGCATAGTGTTCCAGCTGCTCCGGGCGTACTGTAGGAATGTCAGGAATCAGAAGAGGGAGACGAAGATTTTGGCTGACAACCTATCACTACAGGAAAGAAAACATAGTTCGTGCTTTTATTTTGGCCGTCAAACTTTTGGCAGACGTAGTGAAAACGTCTTTTTATTAGGTCCATGACGCTCTGCCTACACTATAAAGAAATACAGGTGCAACTATCCGTAATTACTTACAAGGCGACCAACAGATATTGGGCATCAAAACTGAAGTCGGACGATCGTCGTAAGTGAGAAATGATATCAGCATATCACTTTTATTACTGTAAAAACAATTTACTAAACTTGTTAAAAATAAAATTATCATTATTTTTAATATCATTGTGAAGATTTTTAAAGCTAAAGCGAGAGTGAATAGAAGAAGTAAAGTAATATATGTTGTCAAATATTACAGGACATATTTTTTACTACTTCAAAGAAATATTACCTTTTTAACTAATGCTCGTACAGTCATCAACGCAAGTGTAGTCAAAATGTGAACATTACTACTTATTTGTTTGAGAATACGAAAGGTCAACACGAGCCAAGTTTTATACAATTTCTTTTTTCGATCAATAGAAAAACATTTTCCAATAACAAGTTCTTTTATGCATCAGTAAAAACATACTCTTCATACATAATCATAATCTTCCATGCTGGACTGGGAGTGATAGAAAAACATAGAATGTGCCAGCTGCATCTCCTCCCGGGCATGCTGTAACAATCAGCTAAGGGATTTGATGGTTTCAGTATTGTAATTTACCCGATTGTCTGACAATCTGTCACTATAGAAATATACATCTTCATCTATCTGGAATAACCCATAAAACTTGCGACCCTTGCCTACCCCATTAGGGATAAAGGCGTGATTATATGTATATATGTTATGTATGTATGTAAAAACATACCCACTAGTAGATAGAGTCATGCATGAGACACCTTTTTTTTAATAATATAAACTTGGACTGAGGTTGCATTGGACCGTGACAAATGGAAGACCGCGGGGGAGGCCTTTGCCCAGCAGTGGGATCTTACGGGCTAGTTATAATAATAATAAACTTAAGTATTTGGTTCAAGATTGTACCTACTTCTGAAGTCACGAAAGTAACGTATTATGTTGTAATGACAAGTTTACTACCCTTAAATATAGCATTAAGGCCCATAATGTCCAACTGTAGCATGAGACAGTAAATTGTAGAGCTGTTTGATTATTCATGATGTTTCAGTCTTTGAGTCACCTTTATGGGAATATTGGTAATCATTGGGTTCTGTTTCTGTTCAACATAGAATGTACTATTTTGGTTACTAATAATAGACAGAAAGATTGAAACTAAACACATTTTTTTATATTATATAAATAGGTAGTTACCGTCATATCCTAGGGCCTCTTTCGTTACCTAAAACATTTTAATTTAACAGATTAGTATTTCAAATTTTAGCCGGGATGTCAGCTTATTTATCTTCTGTCAAAAATTAATTTTATCAAACGGAGAAGAGGTACCAGAACCATGAATATGAAGACAGCTTATTTTATTTGTATTTGCCCTAATGAAAAATATTCTGTTACATAAAAATATGGTATATTTACAGGTTATTAGGTCAGATGCAGCCAGTTCATCCTTGACATCAAACTGCCAGACGAGGAAAAAACAAAAAAAACCCAATTCCAAATGAATCACTCCATTTTCTTCGAACTTACAACCATACCATCCCATCGTTATGCCAAAACAAAGTTACATTTACCACAAAATAAAAGCTACGTTACACCCTTATGATAACGGAAGAAGGGGTATTTTAATGTTAAAGATGATTCACAGGCTGCAATGTAGTAATGTGTGTAAGTATGTCAAGAACTTGCATTCTGGCCAACAAGTCATTTCTCTATGCAATTATGACTTGTGCATGTGTTTTCTCGGAATTATGGTAATATTATTATGTAAGTTCAATGAGGAAGAAGGTCTGTTGATGATGATGAGATGACAATGATGTCTTTTACTATGACGACACGGCCTCAAGTAGTTATTTATTTAAGTATAAGAGTTTTAAGTAGGTAGGTACCTACTTAAAACTCTTAAAAGTGGGGTCTCAAAAGTAGGTATAAATTCCGTTATGTGTCCTCTTAATGTTTTGTACAACTTTGTTAAAATTTACTTAGTTAGGTGAATATTGAATTTTTGACGTTGACTATACTATAAAGGATAGGCATTCCAATATATTTGACAACCTATCACAGCCCCAGTAACTAAGGCAATCAATACACGTTTCTTTTAGAAATATCGTCAAGCCTCTGAGACGCTCTGCATACCCCGCAAAGGATAAAGTCGTGAATTTTGTATGTAATTTATCATACGAGAAACATCCGTTTGATATTTCTGGAATCCATTTAGCATCCGTTTAACTGATCTGATCCTAGATAAACCTTTGTTCAAATACCTGGGTGTGGATAGCTGCGGCTTGTAGCCTGTCTCTGTTGATGTATGACTTAGCGCCCGTAGCTAATTGTTTGTAATGTTAGTCAGATGTAGTATTTATGTCCCAGATATTACTATTTACAATAATTGTTTATGGGGCCCTTGACATTTACAGTATTAGTATTATTGTAGTGTATTTAGCGCTGTGAACTCGAAGCGCGAACCTAGAGCTAGAGGTTATTTTTATGAGGTTTTTTGGGTGGTATGCAATCTACATCTTAGTGGTTAACCCTGGGAAACGGCATCACATAACTATTGTCTGTGGATATGGATACCTAATTCCGCTGTATTATCCATTGGATGATTTATATGGGAAAGCAAAAAACATCATTTCTAGGCATATTCCTATCAGTTTGCGGTAAGCTGTCCCTTACACCCGGTATGCAATGGGTTCGCCATTGCATCTAATACAACAAGTGACTAATAAATTTTATATGTTATATTTCTATTTTAAACAATTTGTGTAATAGGTACGCATTATTATATTATTGTCTATAATTCCCTATTATTAGACCAGACTTCATAAAATTAATCATAAATTACCTAATTAATCATCACAGCAGAACTCCAACTTAACGCGTGACATCCGTTATGCAGATGATCAGGACCTCGTCATCGGTGAGTTATCGTTACTCATCCATCAGCAGGATAGGGGTTCACCTTTTTGCAGATTTGTAAGGTGTGGTAAAAGCTTGGTACCCGAATGCGCAAAGCAAGTAAGGCCTTATGGATGGGATATCAGAGCTATTACTCTTTAAAAATTGTAAGGAGGTGCCTGTGACAGATGCCATTCCTAAGGATACATTCTTTTTGTTTTCCTTAGGAATGGCGTAGAAAGTAGCGTAGAAATGGCATCTGTCACAGTTACCAATTTCAATTCGGCGTTGTTATCTGTCATTTTGTCATTTTCACTGCTTTGCGTATCGAAATGGTATTAGTTTGGTCCTAGCAGTCCTACGAACTCTTTGCTCGTTGACGTCGACATACAAGTAAAGTTAGTTTGAACTAACTTAATAGACAGTCCAAATGTGTTCTTATTTAAATCTCTAATCATACCGCATTTTGTATAAAATATTAGATAGAGATACTTTAAATAGTTTACAAAAGAAACTAGTCAAACTAGATTTGATTTCTAGACTAGCTGTAAAATTGCCTGTGGCAGTTATTTTGGACGTAGAGTTTTTAGACGAAAGCTGGTTCTTTCTAAATCGGCTAATTTATAATTTGTATGCAAAAAATTGTATGGAATGTTACAATTTTTTTTCATATTATCTTATAGCTTAATCTCATGTAGGAGAAGGAAGGAGTATTATGGGTGATCATAAAAATAGCTTTGTCGAGACTTAAAAAATAATATTAAGAAAAAATCATTTGTCATTTATTTTACGCTTTGTTAAAAGCAACTTAATATTTAAATTTTAGTACAATACACTGCCAATTGCTGCCATGCTGGACTGGGAGTGATAGAAAAACATAGAATGTGCCAGCTGCATCTCCTCCCGGGCATGCTGTAAAACCAGCTAAGGGATTCAAGGGTTTCAGTGTATTGCAATTTAGGCGAAGGGCTGAGAACCCGTCACTATAGCAATATACAATAATCATCTGCTATAACCCTCAAAACTTGTCAGACGCGGCGGAATGACCTTTCGGTCGTTATCGCTCTGCCTACCCCATTAGGTATAAAGGCGTGATTTTAGGTATGTATGTATATGTACAATACACGCGTGATTAACCTCAATATTGACAAGTTATGACCAAAAACATCAAGTGGAGTTACTCAAGAGGAAAACACGTAAGATGGCCCAAAACAGGTTCTTAGGCCCGTATTTATAATCAGCTCTCAAGAGTGGCTGTGAGTTTGAGTTCGTATCCGTAATGTCATTTCAGTACAAAACGATCTGTCAAATCCATACTTAATATTGCTCTCAGTCTTGAGATCGCTTTATAAATACGAGCCTTATAAACTTGGACCGTCTGCAAAGATGGTAGAGTGAATTCTACCGAAGCTGGTTTATGTACATAATTGGTATTATTGAATTTTGGTTGTTTGTATTGACGAATCAATGCTTTTGTTCGATGCCGCAACTCATTGCAATGAGATTTTATTTATCCAACCAAAAGAAATTTATTTAAGGAGGGAAGTACTCTAAATCGGGCTAAACACGGTCCGGCATTTCACTTTGCTATGATAGTTAATAGTTGAATTTTAATAAATCTATATATGGTTAGCTTCTCTAAAATATGGAAAACAACTAGGATCATAGATATAACCTAAAACTACTATGACTACACCAGGAAATCATCAGAAATATCATGAAAAACTGGCGTCTCAATGCTGAATTTCAACAACTGTGACATTTCTATGAGCTTAGAAACAGCAAATGTTATATCGAATTCACCGTATAATTATGAACAACATCATAATTAACTCTGTTTTACAATACATTTTGTGTACATTGAGATATATGCAAAAATATATGAAATCGGCTTGAAACAGCCCTATGCTAGAAAAGGACAGAGCGCGCATTCTGTCATTGGTTTGAAAGGGACAGTTGTCGCGAGCACATAGACCCTTAACGTTAAATATTTGACATAACTTTTGTCTCATTTTTTTTTTAAATAAACATAAATATTAGTGACTCTCTAATTTATTTTGTTCTTTTATTTCGAGTCTGTTTTAATTTGTGAAATGATTTTGACCAGTTTCCATTTCTCATTTCATTGACTCAAAGAATTCGTTACTTTGGAATGTTTTTCAATATACACAAAGTAAAACTGTACAGAAATATACAACTAGGTATCTCTACTAGCGTTGTGCCGTTCTCGAAATATTCTCCGGCGCGAGAATATTCTCGGAAACGCACTCGAAAGTTTCCGATGGAACGAGAATTTAGGAGAACATTGGTGTTAAGTCTTGATTTAATTTTCTTTTTATATGCTAATAGCTAAATTTCAAATATATGAACTGTTTTAGATGTTTTACATGTCAGAAACACTTATCGTTTCGTATATTTCCTATGTTCCCGAGAATATTCTCCGTAAGTTTCCCAAAATTCTCGAGAATATTCTCTGTGTGCTGAATTCAAATAAAGATAGTCTAAAGTTATGATCAGAGGTCGGAAATTCGGGTGCAGAAAAAGTAAAAAGCCACTGTTTGAGCTACTGAGAGTTGCTACAACCACCTTTTTCAAGATTTTTAGGGCCCCAGTTTATTTTTCTTTTATTATTGTTTTAGTAATGCTAATGTGTTCTTTGCGTCAATATAATTCGAAACTGTTTGATTTTTTTTTATATTTGTTTTAATTTGAAAGATATAAGTAGAAATGTGTTTTCAATGTACTGAAAAATAATAAAAATATAAAAATATCGTTTGATTGTTTGATATTTTTATTGAATACCATTTAGAAATGATGCTTTTATTATTTTTACACTAAAATTTGAATGGGGCCCCCGGGGGCCCCAAAAAACATTGCGGAGAAAATTAAAATTAAAATTCGTATTTGGCAAGGTTAAGACAAGATAAACGCTTTTTAATCTTGTAATTTTTTTTTTCTCGCAATTTTTTTGTTTAAGAAATAAAACACTTTTGGGCCCCCGGGGACCCCATTCAAATTTTAGTGTAAAAATAATAAAAGCATCATTTCTAAATGGTATTCAATAAAAATATCAAACAATCAAACGATATTTTTATATTTTTATTATTTTTCAGTACATTGAAAACACATTTCTACTTATATCTTTCAAATTAAAACAAATATAAAAAAAAATCAAACAGTTTCGAATTATATTGACGCAAAGAACACATTAGCATTACTAAAACAATTATAAAAGAAAAATAAACTGGGGCCCTAAAAATCTTGAAAAAGGTGGTTGTAGCAACTCTCAGTAGCTCAAACAGTGGCTTTTTACTTTTTTTGCACCCGAATTTCCGACCTCTGGTGATGATGATTATTCATGCAGCGATTACATTACCCGTTCTGCCGGGCCGGTGAGCAGAGCCGTTACTAGGGGCGTTTCATTTACATTACCCGGCCGCCGTCTCCCTAACTCAGTCGTCATTCGACCGTTGTACGGGAAGGATGGCTCCTGCGCTCTTCAAATATCGATAAACTGGGACAAAACTTGCCGCATTGCGGTCATAATTAAATAATGAATTAACAAACATACATTTAATAGTATCTACCATTGAAATATCTGAACCTCCTGATTGTATGAAACAAAACAAACCCTGCTTCGGAGGACATAAGCCGTCGGTCCCGGTAGCTGTTTTTGTCAGTGGGTCGATACACAAACCATGTCAGAGGCTTATTAGGTGTGCTATTGGGCGGTTTGAAAACTCTGACATTAGGGTTCATCGGGTCGATCGACTCGAAACTCACACGACATGAAGAAAAAGATAAATAAACATTTTCTGTTGGATGGAGCCTAGGATGTAAATGCAATAGATTTGAGATCAGATACGGCATGTCTCTCACTATATACACGTATTCATTCAAAATTTAATCGCATTTCTTGTTTGGTGGCTTAGAAATAATATTATACTATATCTCGTGAGTATAAGTGATATTATTTCTATGTTTGATGGACATCTTCAACGCGTATTTTATTACCGCTAATTGACAAAAACGTCCGCTCGTACTGAACGCCGCGCAGCGACTGAGCTCCCTTACTCCCTTACTGCGATCACATTACCCGATTCGCATCCGAAATCAGGAGGTAGGACGGTCGGGACGGCACGATCGCCCTTAATCAGGATCCTTACTTCCTTACTGCGATTAGACTTGCCGTTTTGAGCTCCCTACCCTAAATCGGGCCTGGTCGGCCGGGTAATGTAATCGCTGCTATAAAGTGCACGTGCGCAACAAACAATAGAATCAGAACCCAACTAAACTAAATGTTTTACCGAAGAAGTGGTTTGCCGACAAAGAGTAACTACCTATCCTTACTTTTAACATATTTTTTTTATAATTTTTATTTATGAGCCTGTGGTGTCTCACTGCAGGGCAAAGGCCTCTCTCCCTTCCTTCCACTTTTCACGATCCATTGATAATACCCGCCATGCTTTTTGATATGCGTCCAATTCATCGCGCCACCTCTTTCGGGGTCGTCCACGTCGCCTTATTGCATTTGGTTCCCAGTCGGTGGTAATTTTAGCCCATAGAACATTCGGCATACGGTTGACGTGGCCAGCCCAGTCCCACTTCAAGTACTGGTAGTACAAGGCAGCCTTCTGAGCTACGTCTACAATTTTTGTTTGGGAACGCAGCACTGAGTTCCGAACTCGGTCGATCAGTTTAACTCCAAGAATGCTGCGCTCCATGTTACGTTGGCAAACCTTGAGTTTGAATTTTTGGATATCAGTCAAAGACCAGGTTTGAGCTCCGTAGATAAGGATGGGAAGAATGCACATATCCATGAGTTTACGCTTTAAGGTAAGGGGCAAGTCACCTTTCATAAGATCTTTCTAGCTCTTCCAGGCGTTTTCAGTCCGTCTTTTAGCATGCAATTATATCAAAATTCTCGGAAAACTGGGACATATCTGCAAAATTATAATGATTTCCTCAAGATTAAATTTGCGAAATAAAAACAATATACAGTTCTAAAATTGCCAGTTTTTTAACATAAATTTGTTTACTACTTTTTGTCGGCTATAGCCGACTATGGCGCTGAGGGCAAGTTGCGAGCTGTCGGCTACACCCGTCGTCAGTGGCGGCGAAAAGGTTAAATTTGTCCGGCTGTAGTACGACTAAATTAATATATAATTCTTAAGTATAAAAGCGTGGAATTGTCGTAAGTGTTGCAATGAATGAAAAAACCCGTAAAAGTAAAGTTCATTTCATTGTACTTAAATCTAGTATTTTAGATGCATTTAAATCTAAATCTTATAATTTAATTGAAAACCTTCTGAAATAAATCCTTTACTATGGCTGTTTCAAGCTATTTAATGTACCTTCATAATGTTTTATTGATTTTTTATTAGTTTTACACATTACTGAATAAGCTTTCATTGATTACAATTAAATGTATAATCGATACTGAATGTTCTCGGTCCCAGGGAAAGTTTCGAGCACAATGGAAACTTTCCGAGAATATTCTCCGAAGAGAATATTTCGAGCACGGGAAATTTCCACCCGCCCATCGCTAATCTCTACCTCTAGTCGTAAAATCTCTGTGAAGAGCAAACCCAATGCAAATAAATATAAACATGGTAAGTACATGAGTTTTCTGAGTAGGTAAATAGTATTTCTATGATTAATATATGACATTGATTAAGTGTGAAGTGATCATTTTGTTGTGTTAGGTAGGTACCTACTGATTATGAATGAATTATGTTTTTTTCTTCGTTAGCAGGAAGAGGAAAATTGCTATAAATTGTAACTACTTTGTATTTGTTTGGACACAATGGATGTTCTTTTAAAAGACTAACATTATTGTAGAAGTATAATATAACTACAACTTTAAAATATACCTAATGTTTACTGAAAGGTTAAAATCTTTAAAACTTGAAATCATGTATACATGATTATGTTTTCTGATGATAGAAAATTACGCAATATAATTACTTATATTGCGTAAAATAATTATTCGTCTGTAGGGATTTCGTCGTCGTATTCGTCATTTTGGTAGGTAAGTAAGTACTTATAGTTTTAGAAGACACAAATAATTTCAGTACTAGTCATAATTTGCACGTTTTTAGTGTTTTTACGATCAATAACGCATAAATAACACCTATTCTTAGAAAAATCCCGTTTAATATTGACGAGAATAACTTGGTGCAGTGCCAGCCTCTGGTTCACAGTTTATTGCCTTTCCAACTAGCTAGGTATTTCCATGTATCACAGCTAAATTTGACTTGCAACTATTAATTTTAGCTAAAATACATTGTTTTTAGCTGGAACACATTGTTTGTAAACTTTAATTCTAGCATTTGGGTCGGGTTGGTTACATTAGCATAAATTTGTTTAAGTGTTAGTTATTATTTAACTAACTTATGGACAGTGTGTGCTTTTTTCTCATCATCATCAGCTATTTTAATATAACATGATATAACTATGTACATACATACATACATACAGAAAATCACGCCTGTGTCCCTAATGGGGTAGGCAGAGCAAAAACGACCTAAACATAGGTTGTTCCGCCACATCTGACAAGTTTCGAGGGCTATTACAGATGATGATTATGTATATTGCTATAGTGACGGGTTGTCAGCCCATCGCCTAAATTGCAAAACACTGAAACCCTCGATTCCCTTAGCTGATTTTTACAGCATGCACGGGAGGAGATGCAGCTGGCACATTCTATGTTTTTCTATCACTCCCAGTCCAGCATGGAAGTTAACTATGTTCATGAAATTAATTAATTGAAACACTTATTAAGGCACGACTTACTACTAAAAACAAAAATAAACATAAATTATTTTCATTTTTTTTTATTATAGAGTTTTACGGCTCTGGAATCTAGTCCTTATGAGCCAGTCTTCTTTTCAATTATTTCTTTAATTTCTTATCATCTTCTTCTTTATTTCTTCGTCTTAAAGTTCACCAATAGATTTAGTGACAAAATTATAGGTTTGTAAAAATTAATCGTTTTAAAGTGTTACTATGCTCGACAACAAATGGCATTGACTTTCCTGTTTCGTGTGTAGCGATAATATGTCATTCAACTTTAATACAGTTAACCACTATTATATTTTTAATAGCTTAGATAAATATAAATATAAACTTTATTTACATTCGTTAGGTACTTAAATTAAAAAAATTACAAATTTTGATACGCTTATTTGAAAGTACTTATTTCAGTAAGTAGGTACCTATCTATGAAAAAAAAAACTTTCAAACTTGGAAACCTAAGTAGAAGTATGTATTGACTATTGACAATTAAATTCTTGTAAACGTGTTAAATTTTTAGTTTCTTGCATTAGTTAATTAATAAGTTTTAATTTGATCACATTAATATTATGTACCAATTTGAAACTTATTTTGAACCAGCTCGCCAAAAATTGGCTGTAGGTACATTTTACATACACATACACAAATCACGCCTTTATCCCTAGATGGGTAGGCAGAGCAAAAACGACCTAAACAAAATTCGTTTTATTCGTCATAATTTATTTACCTTTAAATTACATTGATCTATTTTATTTATAACACGTCATTAAAATTACATGTAAACAATGAATCTGCAAAATGATGACGTAAATGTATTTCTAGTAAAATTATGTAAAAACGACCTTAGGGAAACACTGTGGTTTAGGTAGAGTTGACACATACATAACAACGATCAGTTTATAGTAAAATACGCGTAATCGTGCGTCGGTGTAGTGTGGCTATGAGCTAGAGGATATTTAGGACACTGAAGAATTTGTTTCGTTTTTATTTCATAGATAATCGCTTAGAATCGATAGAGACAAATATATTTCTCACATGAAGTCAAGTGTTCCACCGATGGGTACTACACTACCCAAGGGCAAAAAAACGACCTCTAAAATACTTCAGATCAGATACCTTACTAAGTTTAAAAAAAAAAAATGTAAGTGAATATGTTTTATCTTCATAAGTAGTATTAAAATACTGTACAATTTCTCCGATAAATAGTCAGCTGGCTGTCATTACCCATACATTACCTATCATTTGTTTGAAGTAACATTTTTAGGAGTCAAACTTTGTAAAATAAGCATTTTCCTTATTTTTTATTAATATCAATTTATTGATTTAATTTTAATAAGTCTAAAAGCTTTGAAGCTTTGTTTATAATTTGAAAGTATAGTCACCCTCGGATTCCGCAGATCCGTCCCATCCGAACTATGCATCCGAAGATATACTCCGCGCGTCGAAATATTCGCGAGTCAGTTGAAGCGCGCGCGCACCGCGACACGATCTAAATTTAAAATTCGAATTTCGAATTCGAACGCACGATCGCGGTGTCGTTATAAAATAAATAGTGTTGTGTTTTAACGTGGCCAGTGTTGTTGTGATTAAGGTATTAGGAAAAATTGTTGTTAAAATATTACGTGCTTTTTATTTTTAAGTGCTAATTAAAAAAACCATAGAGATTAAAATTATTATATCGTTAAAAACTAAAGATTTATTAATTTAAATAATAATATAGTTTATTTTCTTTACTCATTTATTTAATGGTGAATGTGAATACAAATCCGATAAAAATATATAAAAAAAACAACGTGATTCTATCTCTATGTTGTTATAATAATTTCAGGTAAAATAAGTATAATGGAGCCCCTACATGTTGATGTGGTACATTTCTACCCTAGAGAGAATGCGAAGGAACATCATACCGTCAAGTAAGTTAAGAAAACATTCAATTTTTTACTTCATAAACTTAGCTTACGACACAGTATAATATAATAGTCAGACTATGATGATTATTTTGGGATCATTACAAAGAAATAAAAAAAAACATAATGATTTATGAAAAAAATAACACTGAATTATTTTAAAAACGACCAATCGTCCTAGCTAGATAAATAAAATATCACACGTTCGTAGCGCAATATTTATGATGTTTCCTACGGGGCCTACGAATATGTATCATAATTATCGTAGAGCTATATTTTCTACGGCGGCGTAGCAAAGCTAGCACTATCTGAAAAGCGGCCAATATGTACTTATACCGGGTTTAGAAAAATTAGCTGACGTTGAAATATGAAAAAAAAAAACCTCTCATAAAAAAATAGCCGCTGCTGACACCATTTGTAGACGCCCGCCGTGTGTAAGGGAACATCAATTTTTTTCACATCTCGCCCTATGTTCTTTGGGGAAAGTTGTTCAGTTTCATGGGTGGGATCACGTCCTAAAGTTTGGTCAGCTAATATTTTACACCCGGTATATGCCCGCTTCCCAGATAGCTAGCTTTGCCACGCCATAGAAACTGTAGCTCTACAAAAATTATACAATTATTAACATACATAATTGCAGACTCTCTTCTTAGCTATTATCTTCTAGAACTAACCTTCAATGCACTTTAACCACAGATATGAGGTGGTGAACGAAGAGAACCCAACGATGACCGTCTTGCGACGTGGACAGCCATTTAACGGAGTGATACGGTTCAGCAGGCCCTTCAATGAAGAGCAGGATGTGGTGCAGCTGGTCTTCTCTCTCGGTAAGTTGTTATGGTGCTTACTAAACTTACTATTTCTTTTTTCTGTCCAAATAGTTAACCAATATAATACTTCGTACCTAGGTGACTCGCCACAAATGGAGACCCAAGGTTCCGTTTTCCTAAGAAGAGACGCCATCCACAGCACCTCGACCTGGAGCGCCAAGCTGCTGAATGTGTATGAAGAAGACTCCACACTCGCCTTTGAGGTAAATAATCTTACTTGTAAGAAAATTAAGTGTTTCAGCCTACATATTAGGTAACAATCTAATAAAGATTTGACAACGTGATGTGGAAGTGACTGGACAGTGAACATCAACTACTATCAACTATATGTCTATGATAAAACGAATCTTCCAATAAGTAATAACATTAAAATACTGTTAGCTCGACACAAAGCGTTGCTATTTTTGCATTTGAAGAGCATATACTTACAGGTAAACAATTAATAAAAAGATTTCTATTCTATCGTACAACCGGATTTAATATAACAATATCCAAATTAATAGAAGAGTATGTTTAAAAACCAATTTGTCTAGACAGAAGACTATTAATTATATTCAAATTGCAAAAAATTAAATGTTTTATTGTTTAGCTTATTATTTTTATTACAGTACAGATTAAGATACCTATCATAAACATGGTGTTGATTCTAACATTTTTAACTATTATGAATTTTAATTCACTCCTGTGCACGACATAAAAACTTAATGTTCGTCAAGTTAACACCTAAAATTGCTGCTTGCCTAAAATGGTTTTTTGCACTACAAATTTTCAAATAACAATTGTGTATATGTACTCACTCAATCAGGTATCTACATAACATACGTGTATTTACTATTTAGGACAAATGCTCGACTTCTCGCATACAAATCACCCGATTGACCTTTTTGGACTCTATGTGGATATTTTGTTAAGTATTCTTAATACATATTACTACTTATTAAACCAGCTTAGTGATTTTAAATTAGGTTAATAACTATGTTAATTTGGTAAAGGACCATATAGATTTATTATAACACTCACTGTCCCTCAAAAGACCCGAGGAGAGAGAAAGTGATGTTATTCTAAACCCGATGACACCGGATAAAGATTCTGGTTCTTTCTCTTATTTGCTTTGCGTTTTTTGAAATAAAACATGTAAATAAGTAAAGTACCTATACTTAAGTAGTTTAAAGAAAATACAAAAACAAATGAAGCTGCATTTACAAGAAAGATGTGCAAATATGATACATACAGTACAGTAAATCATTATGCAAATTATAATGTGGTCAAAGGTTGGAGAACCTGTTAGTCACTATCATTAAAGTAATATATTTTATCGAGATTTTAATCAATTATACATGTTCGCAGAGAATTGATGCTATCGAACTAAAATAGCACCCACGATTTTGCAATTAAAGTGCTAAAACGCATTCTCGTTTCATGTTTTGTTTTATGTGCCAATAGTTTAATTAAATTAATGATGCTGATTGTGAAGTTGAACATAGAATTACCCTGTTAAAAGCTACTCAATATTCTTTAAAATCTAATATTCTTATTTAGCTTTTATCATAGTGTTTACCAAGTTCGTTTCATCTTCACATATAGCGAAATTTCTTTAGGTTTTCCTCAGAAAATTATATTTTTCGTAGAAATATTCTGCTATACTCAGTTATATACCTTTTACTATAGTCTAGGTCAAAGCTTTTTTAATCTTGGATGAAAGAAAACTAATGTCTAGCAGATATCTGCTCAAAAAGCACGTCCATATGATTATGCCTATATACATAAACCTGAAAAGCTCATGATGTTTGTTCTAGGTGTCTACTCCCGTGACCACCCCGGTGGGTTGCTGGTCACTCCGAGTGGTCACCAGGCTCAAGTCCTCCACCGAGCGGGAGATCTACGACTTCGATCAGGATCTGTACCTGCTGTTCAACCCTTGGATGCCTGGTGAGATGGAACTCCTCTCAATCTCTTATTTTATCTTATCAGTTTTGATGTGAGATGATAATTCACACGACGACCTATTTTTGATACCTTATTTCTTGTATCCAACTTCTATGACAGCAAAGCCATTTTTAAACCTAAAAAGTTAACATTTCAATCTAACTTTTCTGAAGAATCCGTAAACACATAATTTGAGCGATAATATAAGTTTTCTTTTTATACATCTTGAAAAGACAGACACTAAAGAAGTATACGGATTAGGATGTCCTTTATTTGTTTGATATATCCAGTTTTTTCTTCTGGTACCAGCTAAGCAACCATTTTTTTTTTCAGAGGATCCAACCTACATGGAGAACCAGGACCATCTCCAAGAGTACGTCCTGAATGACATCGGCAAGATCTGGGTGGGGCCCATAAAAACCACCCGAGGCAAACCCTGGGTCTTCGGCCAGTTCGATGCTACCGTCCTGCCGGCCTGCATGCTCATGCTGGATAGAGGGAATTTTCCTTTCCAACAGTAAGTTTGTCACCATACTGGACAGGGTTGTTAGAAAAACATAGAACTTTCCAGCTGCTTCATTCAAACTTTCATTCAGTGCATTGCAATTTAGACGATAGACTGACAACCCATCTGTCTTGATGGTGGTCTGCATCCTAACGGTATTACAGGATTGCTCTGGATAAGACCAAAGAAAAGACGAAGGCGCTGGAGCTAGCGACGTAGTGACTTCTTCTTATCTGTGGACAAGACCGTCTAAACCATCCCACTTTAGCGGTGGTTGAGGTCATCGAAATTGGGCATTTCTTTGTGCCTGCCTGTCGGTGTTGTTTTAATTTGCTTTTGGGAGCTTTCTCGATCGTCGAATTCGTCGATCTATCCAACCTAGATTGAATTCAAATGAAAACCTGTCACAGATAATAAAGTCTCTTATTTAACCTCACCTTTTAGGCTCTTCCAAAAATATAATCTCGTCTTCTTCCAGCCGCGGCGACCCAATCAAGATGTCCCGCTACATCTCGAAGATCGTGAACTCCAACGACGATGACGGCGTCTTGGTTGGCAGATGGGATGGTGAATATGATGATGGTACCGACCCTAGCTGCTGGACTGGATCAGTGGAGATCCTGACTGAGTTCTTAGAGAAACAGGAACCTGTGTCGTATGGACAGTGTTGGGTGTTTGCTGGTGTTGTTACTACAGGTATGTTTTTGTTAGAAACATATACTGCTTAATTTGGAAATCAGTCATTTATACACTAAGGGCCGAATTTATAATCAGCTCTCAAGAGTGACAGCGAATTTGAGTTCGTATCAGAAATGTCATTTCAGTATAAAACGACTTGTCAAATCCATACTTAATATTGCTCTCAATCTTGAGATCGCTTTATAAATACGAGCCTATGTACCTACATTGAAATCAACGAGCTTGAGTTTAGTCTTTTATTTTGGTCACCATGAAAATTAATTAGGTTCTTGATTTAAAACTACGAAACTAAATAATTATGATAGCAGAGTTTAAAACAATATTGTATTTATCTGAAAGTCACAAAATCGATTAAGATAAATAAAAGTGAAAGGTCACTATTGTATCATAGGCAAAGACTGTTGCTACATCATAAGCTCAAAATAAAAATAAACTCATAATAATAAAAATAAATTGGGTAATAAATAAACGTCCTTAGCCAAGCACCTTGTCATACCCCGTTGTTGTATGGAAATACATTGATTGCTTCTAAATAGAACGCTCCATCTCGTCGACCCTTCCTTGCCTAAAAAAGAATAGCAAACCTGTCACAAATAAAAAATAGACTTATGAACATTAAAATCTTCCAGTCTGTCGAGCCCTTGGTCTACCATCCCGAGTGGTGACAAACCTGGTGTCAGCTCACGACGCCAACAGCACCTTGACAGTGGACCACTACTACACGGAGACCATGGAGGAGATCCAAGGCGACCCGACGAACCCTCAGGGGGCGGACTCCATCTGGAACTACCACGTGTGGAACGATGTGTGGATGGCCAGGCCTGATCTGCCAGGAGGTTTGATATTTACCTAGACTAAGTATTTTAGATATTTTTATAAAGATTCGTCGTAGATTCAAACATACCTAGCACTGCTCAGGAGATACCTAGCTTTTTCTGTAACATAAACAATCTATTGTCCACGAATTCAATCCGAAAGTTTCTAATTACCTACTCAAGCCAAATTTAAGCAGGTATTGGCCTCGATTCACGCCGTCCAGTTACTAATTCTAATTCTTAGTAACAAAGTCCCATTAAAACTACATAATTTTGTATTTTTCTCATCAGCTTATGGCGGCTGGCAAGCCATAGACGCGACCCCGCAAGAAACCTCCTCAGGCTTCTTCCAGTGCGGCCCAGCGTCTTTAGAAGCCATCAAGCAGGGTCACACAGGCTTCGGCTACGATGTGGAGTTCATGCTGGCCTCAGTCAATGCTGACCTGATGCGGTGGAGACAGGACCCTGACTCGGAGACTGGGTACTCCATGGTGGATACCAATGATTACCAGTAAGTTTTCAAATTGAGAATTTAGAGTTATGGCGTACTACGAGTAAGAGCAGTCAGCAGTTAACTTTGTTTTTGACAGAGAACTTAATATTCTTCTTATTCTTTTCGAGTCGACGAAAGAACCGATGATCCCTGGTGTCAGAGTTTTTAAATTAATCTATATAAATCAGCTTGGTTGGCAAGTTTCCTTTGTTCTGTGTAGGTTGTGTAAGTGGTCGAATGAATAAGAACCGATTAACCCTGGTATCATAGTTTTGAAGTCCATTACGTGATTTAAGTAACAAAACGACCACATCATCCAAGCAATTTGATTAAACTCTCGAGTATAACGTGCCCTCCGAAGCTCGGATCATTATAATTATAAAGCAGGTCCACTGATGATAATTTTTCCTACAGTATCGGTCGCATGATCCTGACAAAGAAACCCTACGTATACGACCCTGTTGGTGACTCCGATCGCGCTGACATCACCCTGGAATACAAACATAAAGAGCATACTGGCTCCGAAAGGGCTGCTCTCATGAACGGAGTCAGGCATTCCAGCAGAGCCAAGAGGTAAGAACTAATTTAGAAAACTAGAGTTTTTGACATGACTAATAATAAGCAAGCTGAAGTGACTAAAGATCGGAATTGCTAGCCTATGGAGCCTAGAACAGTTGTATCCTACTTTTGGTGGCTGGCAGGACCTGAGTGCGAAGATGGCAGCGGGCTAGATGGTGCGCCTTAGGAGAGGTCTATAGTCCAGCAGTGGACTGACTTGCTGCATGGAAATTGACAGTTTTTCGACGGTTTTAGCAGATATACACTTTGCAGCCTGCAGTTGTCTTCATTCTACATTGTAGATTATAAATTCTACAAAAAGAGTGTCCGAACCTTTTGTTGAACCTGTTTTCTTATTTACAATTTTCAGGTACTATGCACTTCTGAGCAGTGCCAAGAATGACATCAAATTCCACATGCAAGACATTGATACCATTCCCATCGGGAAATCCTTCAGAGTTACCGTTGACATCGAAAATACTTCTGATGAGGTGAAATGTTTCCTTTATTTTTTCATTCAATTCACTCCTTCTGACCTTCATTATCTTAGATTATATAATTCTTCGTGATGATTGCCATGGTTTTATGAATTGGAATCTTCGAATCCTTGACTTTTCCTTCTAGGTTCGTAACAAGTAAAAAAAAACGTTCAGAGATGGGCTGCAGTCCAGGAGTTGAGTACCTACCTACGTAAATTTCTTTAGTCTCTAAAATCAGAGGAATTTATTTAAACCTATAGTAATCATGGCTAAAACTTAAAATAACAATGAAATTGAGATCAAAACCTTGTACCGAATCAAAATAGAATAAATGATTAGAATTATCAAGTACCTACATAACATAAGCGAGAGCGTGCCCGTGAAATCAATCACTTGATAAACAGAATATAAACAAAATAAGTATTATCAATGCAAAGCAAATCATCGGATCGTATTTCCTTATGGAACATGTTCCATTTGGAGCATTGAGCACAATCCTAACAGCTGTTGTTTGCGCAGATGTTCTCGACCTCTTCTTCCTTCTTCTTTATCGTGCACTAATAGACAAAAAATATCTCTTCCAGCCGCGCAATATAAAGGCAACCCTGGTGGCAACGAGCTGGTTCTACCACGGCCGAAGGGGCAACGTGGTGAAGCGAGCTGACGGACAGATCTACGTGGGCCCACAAAAACGTAAGAAATTGCTATCGATGCGTAGAGAGCACGACTTAACTAAATCTTGAGTAAATTATTTGTTCTCTCATCTAAAACGAGATATTAAGTATTAATATGACAGAAATTATATTGGGTAAGTCGTGATCATTATATTACTTTCTTATAATCTTCGCGAGCTCGAAGACCCAAAACTCAGACCTCAGAAAATATTCTTGGTGAAAATCTGTGACTGCCACACCATAAAAACTTTATCCCTGACCGGAGTTCATCGGGTTGTTTGACTCACACGAGAGCACCTCGAGAGAAGAATGGGGATAAAATACCCATAACTACAAATAAATTTCTGATTCTGATTCTGTTTCTAAAAACGCAAAGCTAATTGCAGATGGCGCCACTGTTGAGTGTTCCAAAAGAGACCAATGAGAAGACACAAAACTGACATTGATATCGACAGATTACTGACCAATCACAGGAAAAAGGAACACTCAACAGTGGCGCCATTTAGTTCTCAGTTTTTAACCCCATTGAATAAACTATGTTATTTTGAATTTCAGGTGAGCAGATCAGTATTCTCGTAACGCCAGAAGACTATCTTTCCAAGATGGTAGAGAACTACAACTTGAAGATATCCTCAATGTTCTACGTGGTGGAAACCAAGCAGGCCTGGGCTGATGATGACGATGTGGAAATTATGAGACCCACTGTTAATGTCAAGGTAATGCTGGAAGTAGCAATACTTATTAGGTTATATTATCTATTGGGTTGAAATAAGTAGCATAACCTCATCCCTTATCGCGGATGTCGTAAAAGTCGAAATAAATATTAGGTAAATCTTTGACTGAAGGACAAATCTAAAAATTGGACGCCATCGTTGCCTCGTATTATTTTCACACACTAATTTCATAGAAAATTACCTTTTATCCCGCCCGACGTTTCGACTCGGTTGCACGAGCCTTGCCTTGTAATGTGTAACTCTGTCAACACTTACCTACTTTTCAGCTGGGCTCATTTCTAGCAGCAAACCGTTTTGGTTTTATGCAACAGGGGTGCCGATAAAGAAAACATTGGTTCAAAGTTTCAATTCCCTCCACAGTTCGTAGAAGACCTGATCGTGGGTAAACCAGTGACCACTACCCTATCATTCGTCAACCCATTGGACACTGAATTATCTGAAGGAGAGTTCAGGGTCAACTCGCTGGGTATACAAGGAGCTGTGATCAGAGTACCAGCTCCCAGGACGCAGCCACACTCCTTGATGACCGTTGAACTGCCTCTTTACCCTAATGTAAGTATTTTGGATCTTAGTTGAACTTGACTTTGACCTTTGGCGACCTTTGATGACCTTGACCACATGCTGTTAACTTTAACTCTGTCTGTACTAGTAGGCTCAGCTTATGTAGACTACACGTCTTCTTTTAACATTCTCTGTTAACTTGTAGACAAGCTAACGATCAGTAGTTTTTAATGTATCAGAGTTCATTCATATAATTTTATTCTTTTGCAGAAAATTGGGTCCTTGAAAGTGGTGGTGACCTACAACTCGCCGGAGCTGAAGGGTATCCACGGATCGGCCGCTGGTGAGGTCATGGAAGAATGAGATCTATTCCCTTGCGATTAAAGAGTATTTTAGAAAGGATATGTTTATTGCATTTAGGATTTTATTATCAGTGATTAATATTGTAGTAAAGTTTTAGCGAAGACAAACTATATGCTCTCTCTATTTTTGTAATTTATAAGAAGATTTTATTATTATAAAATTTTATGGCCATACCTGTACAACTATGTTTAAATATAATTATAATTATTATAATTTAAGTCAAATAAAAGTTATTTTGTAATTTTAAAACAAAATTTAATTTCTCAATTCCATGCAAGGTTCACATTTTCGCTTACACTTCCCGAAATTCACTCAAATACAATGCGTTTAAAAAGGGGTCTGTCCTATTGATGGGTATTTTCTATCCATATTTTATCTTTTTCTGTGATAAACATATTTTGTTCCCAAGGAGAATAAATAAATCCTTTAAGGGGTGAATAGAGCTGCGATGGTGGCGCCATCAGTTTTAAATTAATTTTCATGAATATTTAACGTTTCGCGAGAATTGCAACTAATTCTCCATTTTCTAATCCATAATACAATAATTCATAATGAGTATGCTTTGGGTGACTACGGGTTGAAGAAGAATATTATGCTTAGTATGAATTATGATATTATAGATTAAAAAGTGGAGAATTAGTTGCGATTCTCGCGAAACGTTAAATATTCATTAAAATGTTTGTATTTGAGACACAATTATTTATGTACTAGTGAGGGCGTCACCTATGCTCTGATACCCCCTTAAGGGTCTATGTGCTCGCGGCAATTGTCCCTTTCAAACCAATGACAGAATGCTCGCTCTGTCCTTTTCTAGCATGGGGCTGTTTCAAGCCGATTTCATATATTTTTGCATATATCTCAATGTATACAAAAAGTATTGAAAAACAGAGTTGATTATGATGTTCTTCATAATTATACGCTTATTTCGATATAACATTTGCTGTTTCTAAGCTCATAGAAATGTCACAGTTGTTCAAATTCGGCA
Organism: Scrobipalpa atriplicella; assembly: GCA_029255725.1. NCBI lineage: Eukaryota > Metazoa > Arthropoda > Insecta > Lepidoptera > Gelechiidae > Scrobipalpa > Scrobipalpa atriplicella. The sequence continues at coordinate 24,109 of JARACY010001244.1, read as the reverse complement.
TTGAGACGCCAGATTTTCATGATATTTCTGATGATTACCTGGTGTAATCATAGTATTTTTAGATTATATCTATGAATCTAGTTGTTCTCCATATTTAAGAGAAGCTAACCATATATAAATTTATTGAAAATTCAACTATTAACTATACTAACAAAGTCAAATGCCGGACCGTGTTTAGCCCGATTTAGAGTACTTCCCTCCTTAAGGCGTCTACTACGGTCACGGTCACGCCGCGTAGCGGTTCAAGTTAAGCTGTTTTCAAAGCAAGATTCTTCCCAGCGTCCAACGAAATTTGACCCCTTTTGACTCCCAATCTTACAGACACGTTTTCAAACACACTAACTCTCTCCTAAATTGCATTGATTGATTGAGTATCCCATTGACCAAAGCTTAATCTATTTACAGTTAGTTCATTTTTACTCAGGCATTTAGAAAATAAACTAAATAATGGAAAAACACAACAAGCTGGTATAAAAACAACTTTTTAGTTATTTTAAAAGAGTTGATTGTTACAAACGTAAATAAGATATTTATGTATTAAAAAAAACATGAACAGAGACAGACTTTGAAGAGTTATACAGGGTGTAAAAAAAAGTACTGCGTTCCTTTAAACCACTTGTTCTACTGATGATACCAAACAACTTTCCCAGAGCACAAAATTTTTAGCTCGAAATAAAAATTTGCCTTGTCCATACAAAACTGCAGATCCCGAAGAGCATCTTTATATGGGAAAGGCATTTTTTTTTTTCGAGTTAAAATTTATCTGCTTTGGGAAAGTTGCTTGGTATCATCAGTAGAACATGTGGTTTAAAAAGGAACGCAGTACTTTTTTTTATACCCTGTATTACAAAATAAATTGTGTACTGTTGTATTATTTACTGTAATAAATTAAAACAGTCAACTCCTTTAAAATTAAAATAAACTGTACAATCTATCACAAACGAAATTGATACATTATACATAATAATAATATTGTGGTATTTTTAAGGTTTATAAGTTGATTTATATTATGAGGAACATCATCACGGGACGTTAAATAAAATTTTTCGCAATAGCTATATTTGATCATGATAAAATATGTCATCATTTTGGTGTACACAAAATATTCGGTAAAAATAAATTAAACAGTCCCAAAACGTAAATGATCTTTTTCAACAACTTCTTTGGATTTTCTTTAAATAATGATGTGATATTTATATAAAATTAAAATAAACAACAGCCCAGGCATACAATTTAGAATAATACTCGATTTCTTGGAGATAAAATTCCTACACTTCAGAGGGGTTTCAATATATCGGGTGCTTTATAGTTAGTCACCATATACCGGGTGTAAGGGACAGCTTCCCACAAACTGATAGGGGTTGCTCAGCCAACGAAACTGAACAACTTTCACCGGGAAATTCTTTCAGGAAATGAAAAAAAAACGGCTTTTCCATACAAATTTATTGTTCAGTTTCGTTGACTGAGCAACCCCTATCAGTTTGCAAGAAGCTGTCCCTTACACCCCGTATATCGTTGTGCATCAAGATTTATTCCACAATAATCAACAACCCCCCTTATTACTTACATTTCGTTGAATTTAAATTTCAATTCATTAACCATAAATGCATTAATTTTAATCATATGACTGTACTATTGCGACCTAAATACTAACTTGTTCAACGCTTATATTCAATAAATTAATTATGACTTCTCATATTATTACCAGGGCTCGGATAATCGGGTGCAAAAAAAAAAGTGTTGGTTGGAGCTAATGAGAGTTGCTACAACCACATACTACAAAATTTTATTTTTCGTTTTAAAATTGTTTTAGTAATGCCAATGTGTTCTTTGCATCAATATAGGTCGAAACTGTTTGAATATTTTTTGATATTTGTTTTAATTTGAAAGATACAAGTAGAAATGTGTTTTCAATGTACTGGAAAATATTAAAAATATCGTTTGATTGTTGAATACCATTTAGATTTTATAAAGAATAAACAGGAGCCCTGAAAATTTTGAAAAAGGTGGTTGTAGCAACTCTCATTAGCTCCAACAGTCACTTTTTATTTTTTTGGGACCTGATTATCCGAGCCCTGATTATTACTGTGTGTGTCAAATTCATTTAACCCCTGTACCGATTTAAATGAAAGGCACAAACACATCTAGGATTTTATCAAAAATTAGACAATATTGTGCCATATTTTAATTTAATATAACAACATTAAATATCCAAATAAAAAAATAAAAAAAAATAGATGGAAGATATTATCATCAGCAAAAATACGTCCCCGACGAGCCTTAGTTGACCACGTAGGCCCAGTACGGATTGGTCGACGCTGGAAGATATGTTTCACCTTAAATATGCTATATTGCTTTTTGTAATAAGTACAGTAATCACCACCAAATGAATTTGACACAACAGCGAGTCTAGTTAACTTCGACTTCAAAAATAGTCACCTCAGTTGACCTTGAAACTTACCTAAGTTTTCACTACTGATCTGGCCTAGTGGACCTTCTGTTTGCCGACGACTAGTGCTGCATACTCGTTGTAGAAGCGCGGGAACAGTTGCAGCGCGAAGTAAACAACTGCGAGGTAGGCCGCGATACCGAGGGTCAGGATTAGATCGAATACCGCTGGTTTTACACTGGAAATAAAGATTTAGACGTTAGTATGAGTTTTTTTTTCCATTGGTAGCGAACAAGAGACAGCGGGTGAGGCTTGTATTTTACTTCTTACAAAACTTGACTCAAATTAAATCCGAAGGTAGGGATATTATTCTTGTTTTGAAAACCATAACCTTGTAAGGGGCGTGGCCCTAAGACTTGTTTATCATGACGATCGGAAAATATCCCCACGTTCGTCTAGAACACCCTGTATGCTGTTACAGCCTGTATACTCTTACACCCTGTATACTATTACACCCTGTATAATCTTACACCCTGTATACTCTTACACCCTGTATACTATTACACCCTGTATACTCTTACACCCTGTATACTCTTACACCCTGTATACTCTTACACCCTGTATACTCTTACACCCTGTATACTCTTACACCCTGTATACTATTACACCCTGTATACTCTTACACCCTGTATACTCTTACACCCTGTATAATCTTACACCCTGTATACTCTTACACCCTGTATACTCTTACACCCTGTATACTCTTACACCCTGTATACTAGTACACCCTGTATAATCTTACACCCTGTCTGTATACTCTTACACCCTGTATACTCTTACACCCTGTATAATCTTACACCCTGTATACTCTTACACCCTGTATAATCTTACACCCTGTCTGTATACTCTTACACCCTGTATACTCTTACCTGTACACGTATAATGTGGCCCTGGTGGGTCCATACAATGTATATTCTGGTTCTCGCTTGTCCGTGGTGTGTGCGCTCACTGCCGCCTCCATGTAGCGGGATAGTGCACGTTCTAAGGCTGCTGTTACACCTATAAACAAAAACAAAAGATTTCAATCAATCAAGCGAATAAATGAATTGAGCTATTTTAACAGATTTTAGATATAAAACATTCACAGAGAACGCTGCGACCGTTTCATGGAAATATTCCTAAGTAAGCTATTACGATACCCTCAGGAACACAAGGGGTGATGCTATAATCTATAATGACTCGGCTCCACTCGTACATTCAATGAATTTAAATCATGTTTTTATTTAAACCCTGAAATGCCCCTGAAAATAATCTTAATTTACCCTATGAAGCTCTGCTTACACCTTACGGAATAGAGGCGTGATTAAGTGTACGTACCTCCGTTGTTAGACGAGGTGGTGAGTATCTGCGGCGCGCGGGGCTGCGAGGACAGGTACTTGTACCAGTGCTTGATAGATGCCTCGTCCACGTCCTGTGGGACAAGTTAAACATTTAATTTAATTAAAAGTCTGATGGTGTAGTGGAAAGGGCCGCTGTCTCCTGTACAGGAGATCGTGGTTCGAATCCCACCACGTACCTATGATTGATTAATGAATATTCGGCACTACATCGTGAAACCTGGACACACCGAAAGGTTGTGTGTGAAGTCGACCAATCCGTAATGGGTCCACGTAGTTGATTAAGGCCCGATCGCCCTATTCAGGCAGGCTCGTGCCCCTCGGTAGGGAATGAGCTGATAATGATGATGAAAAGTACACCTGATAGACCTCTGACATGGTATCACGGAGACACTAAGTATTATTTTAAATTACACAATCCTTTTGCCGCATCTGTCTCCCACAACGCGACAACCTTGCAAACTACTTTCATTCGAGTTTTAAAACTAAAACATTCATACATACATAAACTCACGCCTTTATCCCTAATGGGGTAGGCACAGCAGAAACGACCTAAACAAAAGTCGTTCCGCCACGTCTGACAAGTTTTGAGAGTTATAACCGATGATTATGTATATATATGATTAAAACTAAAACAACGGTGTGAAAATCAGTGCAAGGTCAAATAAAGTTCAATAAGGTCACTGGAGTTCAAGGTCAAATTAATCAAGAATCATTAGGCGAACTTACCAATGCATCATTGTACAAGGCAGCATCTTCATCATTGATCTCTCCAGTCAAGTTGTAGATGTGCGACGCTAGAGCTTTGGCGATCACTTGTATGTTGGACACCAAGTTCTTGAGGTTAGTCTCCGTTGGTGTATCAAGGAACGAGCTGCGGGCTGGGTCTTTGTGACTCTGTGGAATACAAAATTAAAGGGATTATAGATTAATTTCTGGATTATTTGCAAGTTATACTATCAGATCATCTAGTTTGCTAGGATCTTGAATTTGTGATGAAATGAATATTTGTCCATCTCTTCTCTGGAGCCTGGAGGCTAGAACTTATATGCCATTGAGCTTGAGCTTATATACCAAGCGACGAAAAAACTTCGATACCGCGTTTTAGAGCTTACTTGCAGAGAACTCAATGTAAAAGCCATCATTCTCCTAATACTGAAACACCAGGCAGGTTAATCTGCGTTTATATATCAATCGGCGGAAAAACTTTGATACCGCGTTTTAGAACCTCACCTGTAGCGAACTCAGCGTGAAGGCTGTCATCCTCCTTATACTGAATCTCTCATGATGCCAAGCCAGTACTTCATCAGCCAGATTGATCTTCTTATGCACGATGGGTGCTCCAAGTCTTGATTTGAGCGAGTGCGCGGCGCCGTGCGGGGAGGGGGGCTTGGATACGTGCATGGTGAGCGAGGGCACGCTGGAGATCGAGTCCAGGCACATCGCAAACGATACATCCTGGAAAAGAAAGGTAGGTAAGGTAAAGGTCCAACTAAATCGATTCACACGTATTGAAATTTTTCCTTCCCTTTATCTTACCCCATTAGAGATAAAGGCGTGATTTATGTATGTATGTATGTTTATCTTTTTCTCCGGCGTAGAAGTATCGTTCACTAAGGTGAGAATAGAAATGAATTCCGAACGTAGACTTCCGTACTCCCGAAGTTTATGATATTTCCGTGCAAAAAAAAAGAATAAAGAGTAAATTTTTTACCCTAATCATATTGGTATTGGCGTGGATTTCAATTAAATTTTTTCCCCATTTAGTTAGAAAGGATTCTGTTCGGAGAAGACGTTTAGATGTTGGTCTAAGTCGCTACCTGTCTTTAACGCTTGTCGATCATCCATCATAGATCATGTCAAAGGCTCATCAGAGGTTTTAAATCTCTGATAACAACCCTGGTACTTACGCGTATCTGCGATAATTTTCGACCTCTAAATTCACATAATTTAGAGGTCGTTTTTAAAATTCAAAAAAAAAAGAACAACTCAGAATCAAATGCACCAAAGGAAGTAGTTTACTTGTAGAAGCGAAGCATCAGTAGAATCCAGCTGTTCCTCCAGCCACTTCTTGATGGAGAAGTAGTTCAAAGAGTGTCCGGTAGAAGCCAGCACGAAGAGAAGAGACGGTCCGCCTCGCACCGCCGCGCTAGAGTACAAGCGGGAGAAGATACGAGCCAGCTCTAGTACTGCTACAGCGCCTGAACCGTTGGAGTCCGCGCCGTGGGATAGCTCCTGCAATACATAATAGGAAAATTAGGAAAGAAATTACTGCTATCCGTTCTATATACACAGATCACCCCTATAACCGAGGTAGGCACAATATCAACCAACAGCCGATGACAAAGCGGGGTGATTTCAGAAAGAAATGTTTATGTGATAGGTTTTTACAGTATGCCTGGAAAAGCAGTTGGTAAATAAGTCTCATAATGAGTTTGATTTTATGTTTTTTTTTTATTGGCGACGTAAGCTTTGACTCTAGTCTAGACCAGTGAAAAGATAACGGAGTCTTGGCACAACCATTGCCTCAGGCTACATACCGTTGCCTGAGGCGAAATAGGCGCCATGTCAATGTCACCTCAAAGTTTAATCTATTTGGTGAACAGCTTATACTTAAAAGAAGATTTGCGCTACTCACCGGCACAACTCCATTAGAGTCGTAATGTGCGGCGATGACGATGGTCTGCGCGGAGCCCGAGCGGCCGGCCAGCTTGCCGTGGATGGTCACCGCCTTCGACTCCAGCTTCTGAGGAGTCGACGCTGATACCACTGTGGAGCAGAATAAGGGATTTTCAGAGTCGAAATGGCAGGCATTTTTCCATGTGCTGTTCATACGTAACGTGGGTACCACCTATTTATTCAACCTTTCTGAAATTTCGCGCTCGCTTCGCTCGCATGATGTATTGAATTGAGTAATGTTTTGAATCAATTTTCGTTCAATTGTGCGATCGCTCCGCTCGCGTAACGTATTGAATCCATTTTCGTTATGTTGTGCGCTCACGCCGTTCGCGTAACATATTGAACAATTTTTAATTTGGTCAAATCTACAAACACGCAAAATGTCACCCGCATTTTTGGGGCTTTTGAGGTCTTTGCCCAAGTTGTGATGGCAGCTCTAGCCTCTATCCACATGAAAGAAGAAGAATGACTCTTTCTTTACCAATCTGGTATCCGTTAGAAGACATGGTGTTCATCATAGCCTCCAACGCTGTCCCGGAGCGGTCGTCTGTGACCATGCTGTGCTGCAGGTCCTTGAGCATATCCTCCATCTCCTGCGTCCACTGCGCGAAGTAGACCGGAGCGTTGATCTCTTCACCGACCATCGCCATCTCCAGGAGTTGGATGTGCTAGGGTGATACGAAAATAAGCGTTCAATCGTCAATTTATTTAAACCAGCTTTCCTCCATGCAGCTAAATGAGTTGACATTTATAATGATTGATGTATAATTTGAAATTTATTGAATTGTTGTAATAAAGATGAGTAATGTAATGGTGAATTTTATTATGGTTCATTGCACAGGTTCTTTGTACTACTAATATATGTGATCTTTTTTTTTTTACCTGTGATGACGAACAATAAATGATTTATGATTTATGAGTTTTTCCATGGTAAAAAGGATTATTCTATGAATCTCCAGTTTTGAGTAACTTTCTTACAGTTACAGTGAGAGGTTTTTTCATTGAGTCTTTTTGTTTATAGGTAACTCCCAACTATTAGCTTCTCTCTTTAAGGCATAAATAGATAGTATGATGAGTATATTCATGCTAACTAAACAAGATAAATTGAAATGAGGACACTTTAATGATTTTGTGACATTGACCCAGATGTTATAATTGGCTTTATAGTAAAGCAGAACACAGATTCATTACCTTGAGCAGAAATGTCTATTTTAAACATTACAATCTCAACAGGAAAATAACAATACAACTGAAAGGTGTAGGTAGCTACTTGAAAAAACTATGGAAATATGCAAAACATAAATATTAAATCATATTGAGTACTCAACAGGTCAAGTACAAAATCCTTTTCACAAAAACCTGACAGTCTTAGATTATTATCATATACACTAACAATCAGGTCTATATCCCATACAGGGTAGGCAGATCTTCAACAGCCTAATACTAATTTCAAATTCCATGGGTCTTTTTACCACCTCTTACAAATTGCATACATTCTGCTTGTTTATTTAGAGTTATACCAGTCTAGCATTTAAAATAATTAAGACTTTTTTTTCTGGATAACTAGAATTTGTCCACTAGGACAAACAACAAGCAGTTTTGTTGCTACTTCCCAAGTCATGTAATATCATGGCTTCACTTATAGTCTTTATTTATGAAATTTCACTTTTTCACATACCTCCCTTTCTTCAGGAGTAAGCACAGTGCCGTTGGCTGGCATGACCAGCAGCAAGGCTCCGGCCTTGCCCCGGATCTCAATAAACTGTTCGATGGTGATATCCTGCACCCGGGCCACCACACAGTGCCGGGACGTGCTCCAGGACATCAGGGAACGACCTTCTAGGTTGAAGCTGGCGCTGCGGCATCCTGGAAAAGTCTTTTGATTTAAAACTTTTCACCACAACAAGTGGTTAAGCAAGATTTTTCATTCAAAGAAGTTTTAAGGGTTTATCAATAACATCATAACATGGAACTGAATAAACACTATGGAACATAAAAGGCTGATGAAGGTACTCCAAATGTTGCCCATGTTAAATTATATCTATGGAACATAGGTTGAAATGTGAAAAAACATTGGGGAGCACAATTTTTTAAATAATATTTTCTATGGGGAGCCATTTTACATTTTTATGTATCAAGCTATGCTACGTTTCTGAAAAAAATTAAAGATAAAAAATAAATTAAGTAACCAAAAACCAGAGAAATTGTATATTCCTCCTATATGTTTAAAGATATAAATGACTAAGTACATACAACATTTTCCTTGTTATTAACTGCATATAACCTATTTCTATAAGTCTCTTTTCTCAGTATAAGATTCTAATAAAAACCAAGATTATTGAAAATATGTCTGCAGTGTGAAAAATAATTTCATTCAAGCGCGAAAAATAATCTCAGTGTATTAACATAGGCATTTAGGTCAATGATAAGGCTAGTTCTATGTACACAGCCTCCAATTTTATAACCTCAAAATTACCTTAATGGTTTTTCGATTTATAAATTAAACTTGTGCTGTATTCATCTACTTACCGTGGGGGACAGTGTGGAGGTCATATTGCTGCATTCTGTATACCGAAAACTCATGGGAAGCCGCGACTGGGTTAACAGGGGACATAATGATAAAAATAGGTAAGGCTACCAGCAAATAATAGGGTAAGTACCCCTTGAATATCTCGGCGAAGCCATCCGCCTCGTCTATCCACATCTTGAAGACTAATTACACCACTTTTCTAATGAAATTATTACAGAAATTGGTTTTTAGCAATATAATCCGATTAGAAACCCTACGTGTGATATCTCGGTCAATGACATTTGTGACACGGTGTTGCTAGTTTCGATATAAAAATTGAGCAGAATTTCAAATAGTTTTTTTTTTGCATTTTTCTCACGCTCTCACAGTTTTTTTTTAATTTTTGGCCATTTGATGTGATCCGGTACTGGGACTGGGAGGGAGCAATTCTTAGTTGTAAAAATCACGACTTAACAAATATAAGTCTTTACCTGTAATTTTCTATCATGAGAGAACAATAAGAGACGACAATAATATTTTAGTCAAGATTAGTTTAGTCATGCCTTCAACAAATCGATAGCACTGTAAAAATCAAGTAAATAGAAGAAGAACATAAATATATTATAGAAGATTGTATGCCGTTTAAATTATCACATGTACGTGCAAGGTAAAAAATACACTTTTTTTAATAATAGGCAAGTTATACAATACAACTGCCTGCTTGTTTAAAATAATAATAATAAGTAATATATAACATAACCCAAATACCAATAAAACAATGTTATAAGGTTTCACAATTTACTATAAACTAGGTCTTAAGGTCTGAATATGCGTAAAAGCTAGACGATGGCAACATAAATTAAAGACAATAAAAACTATACGATTGTCTATGGCTTGTGTTCCGGTTTACGCATAATTTTTTCAGCTTTCAAGTTTCAGATAGGTTTTGGTTTTTCCTATAAATGACAAAGTTCAGTTCAGCCCTCAGAATGTTCAGCCCTTCCACCTGTGACTCTACCTTGGACTCTACTATCAGGAACAGCGATCGGTAGGTACTATTCGAGACTGATGGCGGCGATGGCTAAACGTACCCTCCGAAGTACGCAAGCAATTCATAAGTAAGACCTTCGAATGATCCGTTCGTGGTTCATTACAATTTTAATAGGCTCGTTTCCAGGGTGGCTAAAAAAAAACAAATCTATACACTTAAAAATTTATGACTAAAATATTGTGGGTTTCATTTATCATTAAAAAAAATGCACATTAAGATTTAATAATCGAGTTATAAATATATTTATTGGTTTGAGTAATCAAGTACTTACATGAGTATATTTACGAGGAGTGATGTCATACCTCGCGATTTTCAGATTTTCATACAAGAAAGCGTTTTTGACATTTTCATAAATAGTTATAGTTACTGATTTGACTAGCTAGGAAACAAGCGGATTAACAAAAAACGTTTCCCTCGTTAATGCAGTTTAGGCTGTGAGTGCTGTCGCAATATACCTAAGTCGTTGACGCTCTGCCTACCTCGTAAGGTATACAGGCGTGATTATAAGTATGCAATCAATCAGCCAGCAATGGAAGAAAGCCTCGGTTTACTGCGGTCGTTATCTCGTCCCTTTTTAGAGCATTCGCAGACGACGGGCGGGATTAGGTTTTTATTTATATTGGGTTTTAGCTGTTAAGCAGATGGGTTTTAATCAGAGTGTGCAAATGCAGGGTCTCATGTTTGAAATAAATATCTCGTACGAGAATATTGGTAAACAAAACTAAGAAATATTGGGTTATTTTAAGACAAGGTTGGTCTAATGAATTGTATTCCGCCGTAGCAGTTGGCGCACTGCACTGTCTCATGATGAAGCAAAGGAAAAGGAAAACCTCAGATTAGGTTTCATTTCATAATCATGTCAAACCAAGGCATGCAGACTTGTGTAATTCCCAACAAAATAAGTAATTCTGGCCTCTTCGCCATATCAGTTCCATTTTTAGCAATTTTTAGCCAATAAATGCCTCCATACTGGACTGGGAGCGATAGAAAAACATAGAATGTGCCAGCTGCATCTCCTCCCGGGCATGCAGTAAAAACCAGCTAAGGGATTCGAGGGTTTCGGTATATTGTAATTTAGGCTATGGGCTGACAATCTGTCACTACAGCAATATACAAATCTATCTTAAACAACCCTCAAAACTTGTCAGACGTGGCGGAACGACCTTTATTTGGGTTTTTGACGCTCTGCCTACCCCATTAGGGATACAGGCGTAATAGTATGTATGTATTTAGTCAATAAACTGTATTCATGTTAAAACCACTTTAATATTTTTCTTCTTGGTGTCTAGGTCAACCTTGCATAAGACAGGTTGACAAGTTGTTGGACCCATATCTCAAGGTCCATCCATCATTTCAGTTCCTTGTGGCACATTATAGGTACAGGGATATGATGCCACTCCCCACGCCACGGAACACTTACATACATACATAAAATCACGCCTTTATCCCTAATGGGGTAGGCAGAGCCAACAAATGACCTAAACAAAGGTCTAACAAGTTTTGAGAGTTATTTTATTACAGATTATTATGTATATTGCTATAGTGACGGGTTGTTAGACCATCGCCTAAATTGCAATACACTGAAACATTTGAATCCCTTAGCTAGTTTTACAGCATGTCCAGGAGGAGATGCAGCTGGCACATTCTATGTTTTTCTATCACTCCCAGTCCAGCATGGAAGAAACGAAACACTTTCTTTGCTGATTTTAAGAAATAAAGTTATTTTTAGGGTTTCGTTCACGAAAAGTGTCCTATTTAGGTAAACAGGGAGTAAATAAATAAATTAAAGTAATAAATAAATTAAAGTAAAACAAAACCTTAGGGTGTGAACCTACCCATGAAACTAAACAAATTTCCCCAAGGAAAATATAATATGGTCGAAATATGAAAAAAAGCATTGGCCCTCCAGAGCCTAGTACCATGGATAATATCTATCTAATCTAGTACCACATCCAGAAGAAAAAGAAAAACAGTTTATTTTCGCTCCTGCAATATCTCATCTCATTTGACGAAATGTCCTTTGAATTATTTATCTGTGCCTTTGAAAAGAGCTAATACAATGTTTGAGAGCTAATACAATGTCGCACTAGATCTCAGTAAAATAACAGAGTGCGTTGCACACCGTGAGACCTAACTAAGGTGGAATGTCTCTTGTGCCAGTAATTTCACTGGCTCTCTTGCCCTTCAGACCGAAACACAGAAGTGCGAACACTTCTACTTGGCGGCAGAAATAAGCAAGAGGGCGGTACTCCCCCAGACGGGCTTTACACAAAACTCTACCACCTTCAAAATACATGGAGAAGTTATTTAAAAAAAAAAGTTTAGAACCTAGTAGACTGAAGAGACTGAACTGAAGGCCGGACTGAGTGACAAAAATCTAATATGTAAAAAATAAAAAATTATATTGCCCGTATTTTATACCTATGCCTACGCCCGTAGCCTTCATCTACGCCGTAGCACTATAAACTACGAAATTTAAAATTCATGCTACGGAAAACTCTCGCATAAAATAGTGCATCGTGAAATAAAAAGCGGAACTCGCAGACGAAAACTAATCGATGGATGTCCTTTAATGGCGTTTCTGTTTTAACTACATTTCTATTCGGTCGTGTTTTGCTTGCAGGGTGTACTGCTGTGCAATTTTCGTTGTATTTTCGTCTGTGTTTGGCAGTGGTAGTGCGTCTGGCTTTGCCCCTGATTTCAGATAGATGATAATGCTGTGAGATTGGGGTGGATGCGACTCTAAATCATGTGAAGTGCATTCCAGAAAATAATGATAATAAATCGCACGACTTTCAAGGACGCTGGCATTCGCAATTTGGCACCGAGTTTTGCCTGGAGACGACGGCATAAATCTAGAAGGCATAAAGCGATCTTTAAAGTGTATTCAGAGGAGCTTTTTAATTCAACTTTCCGATGTTTTGAGTAGAAAAGCGGGTTTAACCTCTCTGAGAATATAAGTGGAAAGCTAGGTGTTAACTCCGTCGGTACCAGAGCGAGCCTCGGGCACGTCTCCTGTAAGCTCGCGTCCCGTATGGAAAATAATACACTGAGCCAGTTGTAGACACTTGCAATCGTGTGATCGTGGAAATACCAGAGTGTGAGTGAAGGACAGGAGGCCGCAGGGCGTCGTCGAGCATCTGGTGAGGCCGAGTGTTAGGGGTAGTTGGTTTTGGAGTCGGTGGCGCGGGGCGGAGGGGCGGCTTCGACGCGGCGCAGTGCGGCGCGGCGTATCGAGCGCGCGGGCGGGGCGCAGGCGGCGCGCGGGGGGCGGCAGCGGGCGCGCGGCAGTGTGCTCTGTGCCCCGGGAGCGCAGAGCCGGCATGGCTGCCGCGCTGCTGCTCGCGCTGCTGGCGGCGGCGCGCGCCGGCGACCCCAATGTCACCGAGCTCGAGGCACCCAGCTCGGGCCTGCCGCCCGCGGCCTCCACGGTGTCGCTGGCGCCGGAGGAGGAGAAGGCGCCGCTGTTCCCCACCGACCTGTTCACGGAGGAGCAGCGGCGCTCGGGCGCCGTGCTGCTGCACGTCATCGGCATGGGCTACATGTTCGTGGCGCTCGCGATCGTGTGCGACGAGTTCTTCGTGCCCGCGCTGGACGTGATCATCGAGCGGCTCGCCATCAGCGACGACGTGGCGGGCGCCACGTTCATGGCGGCCGGTGGGTCCGCGCCGGAGCTCTTCACCTCCATCATCGGGGTGTTCGTGTCGTTCGACGACGTGGGCATCGGCACGATCGTCGGCTCGGCCGTGTTCAACATCCTGTTCGTGATCGGCGCGTGCGCGCTCTTCTCGCGAACCACGCTCACGCTCACCTGGTGGCCGCTCTTCCGGGACTGTACGTTCTACTCGATCAGCCTGCTAGTGTTGATATACTGTTTCCGGGACAGCCATATATACTGGCAAGAGGCGTTGGTGATGTTTTCGTTGTACGGCGCGTACGTGATGTTCATGCGGTGGAACCAGCCGGTGGAGCGCGCGGTGAAGAAGCTGATCTACAAGAACAAGGTGACGCGGGTTCGCAGCACGGACCAGCTGATGCCCACGGTGAGGTCGCCCGCACGCTCGTCGCTCGCACCAGCGATGTCGCGCCACGCACCCCCCCCGCGCCTACCCCTCATCCCTCGTCCATGCTCCCGCATGACAAGCTCACGATCGCAACCTTAGCTCTAATAGCACCCTGGACTTTGCTCTAACAAACAGATGATGAGCCTAATTCTTAAACAAACTCATATATTCCCATTGTCTTTATACGTATCATGTTGCTCTACATTTTCACTTGTGTTTGTTTTGAACAAGCCCATCATTTGTACGGTTGACGTACACACCTCTTAATCATACCTTTTATGACTCCCTTACAAATCAATGCATCCAACTCACATTCATATCAATCAAGATTAAAAAAATGCCAAGATAATAATTTCTTATCGGACGCTTTCCAACTTTTTGTCATATTTTTGTTTCATGAATATTTTTATCACAATATTGAGAACTCAGCTAAAAAATACCTAAGTAGTTGAATCACAATCACTTAAGGCTCGTATTTATAAAGCCATCTCAAGATTGAGAGCAATATTGAGTGCGGATTTGACAGGTCATTTTGTATTGGAATGACGTTTCTGATACGAACTCAAACTCGCTGTCACTCTTGAGAGCTGATTATAAATACGGGCCTATGAGTTGTAGATTTAGTTTTTAATCTAAGTTAAGGAACTATATTCTATGTACTATACCGTACTAAACTTACCAATATGCATTAAAAGGGTAGGTACTTACTATAGTTTAATGTGTCATAAAATATCCATTTTAATGAGCCCATAAAAACTTATACAATTAATTTAGTAACCCACTTTATTACAATGGCGGATTTTAGTAACAATACAACATTTTCTAATTAAACACTCTGTTCTAGGTTCATATATTTTTAGAGTTTTTATACATAACGTGACATAACTATATTAACCATGTTCAACTTTCAGTCTTAGATATTGGGAATTTGTCCTCTTCTGAAAAATATTTCAAATACAATAGGACCATTATTTTACGAAATCATTAATAAAAGCGTTAAAATGGAATAAATCAATTTCAAAGCAATTCGGCCATGATAACCTCACCCAACCTAACCCGAAGTAAACATCACAAAATTATGGAAATCGTTAATCCAGATGAAATTATCCTAAACCCACTCCGAGACGGTAAACTCTGGTGCTAAATCCGCTCCATTTTTAGCTATCAATAGCCAATTTAACTTTTTATTAAGAACAGCTTATTTCCTTGCTGAATTGAGAGCAAAAAAAAATATAGCATTTGCTTCCCCTATTTACTTAATATACTGAAAAGTCTGAATACTGTATTGCATTTCTTCAATGCACTCACCTACAACCAGTCACTATATAACCAGTCAATGGTAACACTTGTTCTCTATAAATAGGCACTGAAAAAAAAATACAATTTAAAATTGCCATCGACACCCTAGAAGAAGGAATTTAAAATTAATATTTATACACAACCACCAAAAACCCAGGCAATTTTTTTAAACTGTAAAATTTACTGTTTCATTTACGCTACATCCTGTACCTCACCTGTGAATGGCGCTGGCTTAATTAAACACCCCGTATGTCGTATAGCGTGCGAGTTTATGGCCCGTGGTGCCACACACGGAATTGTGGAAAATGGAAGAAAATCTCAAAATTTATTCGCATAATTTTAGAATTCTTAGTGCTTTCATGGTTTACTGGATAAAAGACATAATACTTTCGTTGATACTTTGGACAGGGTGCAATAAAAATTAAACAGGAATAGAAAAAAAAAATATTTTCCCATACGAAATGCCCACATCGTTCAGAATTTGCCCGAAAAAAAAAACAATATTATTTTATTTCCTGGAAAATATCTTTGTACAGGTTTTTCAGGCTAGTATTAATGAAGTCATCTCAGGATTGAGAGCACCAAGTATATTTAAAGGACATTTTGAGAGCTGATTATTAAAACGGGTCTCAGTTTCATTTACTTAGCAACCCTTGAATTTTGCGGGACACTGTCCCTTACACCCTATAATTTCAAACTATAAATTACAACTACTATAATATCGAAAGTTTGCCCATATTGATGGGTATGATGACAGCTGAATGTTGAACTACCCGCATTCATCAAAGGCGCCGCAATTTACCCACACACGCTACGCCAATTACGTAGCAGCTACGGCGTAGCTGGTGGCTACGAATAGCTACGAAGGCAATACGCGTAAAATTAGAGGCAAACCACGTAATTTACTCACACTTTGATGAGTAACATACATACTTATATGTATAGTCACTCCAGCATCACTTACGGGGTACGCAAAGCGTCAACGGCTAATTAAATACCGTTTTCGCGACATCTGATAAGTTCAAAGGACATTCTTTTTAATGATGATTGTTGCTCATTTGCAAAAAAAAACCGATGGGGACCTCGTGCTTGCGAATATGCTTTAACTATTGTCTCATTATTCAGTAGAAAATTT
Source organism: Scrobipalpa atriplicella (assembly GCA_029255725.1). NCBI lineage: Eukaryota > Metazoa > Arthropoda > Insecta > Lepidoptera > Gelechiidae > Scrobipalpa > Scrobipalpa atriplicella. Next base: position 7,586 of record JARACY010001244.1, on the reverse strand, counting down.
TCGCCGCGAAAAAATTTCTTGATGCCGCTAAAATACCGTAGCAAAAAGATGTCTCATAAAAAATATCAAACGTAAATCCGCATGATATATTATACTCGGCTCAATAAGAAAATGCCGCCGTAAGCCCGACAGTAAATTTGGGTTATTCGTCTGTATCAATATCGAATTTAGCCTAATATATAGGGTGTAGCGGTCGGTGTATGTTAAGATTGGTGTTCTGCGTTTTCCCTAAAAGAAATAATTAGCAAATTATTTATTCTGGTAGTAACAGTAGAAAAAATGAATTTCCTAATTTTGGTATTTTCTAAAAAAAACAGAGGGATTATTACTAAAACTGTTATGTGACGTAACAGGACCGCCATACTACTTCCATATAAAATGTCGTTTCGAAGAGAGAGATAGATAGACTAGCTTTATGATGGTTATATCTCGGTGATTTTTTAATCAATTTAATTTCTGTTTTCACTGTTGTTGTTATTATTTACGATATTTTTTGTAAATTTGATATGCATATTCTCTATTGCGAAAAACTACGTACTAGAATGTCATACGACGTAACATTCAGTCACATCAGTTGAAATAATGCCATAGATTGCTTGTACAAATAACCTACCTACGTAATACGTAATCTTTACTACCTATAACTTTTCCGCAAATGTATTCAATATGGGCTTTTCAATAAGACATTTGTAGAAGAAAAAGAAGAGATTTTCATTATTTCTGATAGAGGGCTTAGCAGATCATGATCTGTCAGTGTCAAAAACAAAATATTTTTCGCATAAGCAGAGAGATTTTAGTATGAAGCCTGTCTCAAATTTTGACAGATCATATACAACTAAAGCCATCTGTCGGAGCTTTTGGAATCATTTATTGTCACATTGAAAAGACCATATTACGATATTAATACGCCCTAAAAAAAGTTTTTCCTGACAATTATACGTTTTATCCAATATTAGTCAAAATACAGGAAAAAAACGATATAATTTTGGAAAGAACACTTTTTTGTCTTTTCTTGTACAAAATATACTCGTAATCCTCAGAATACTCGAGTAACAAGTGATCACTTGTTGATACACCCTGTATACTAAACCTAAACGAATAATGTTTCATAAATGGAAGCAAATTGTCTGCACAGGGAGGTAATTAGATCGGGGACGAAATAACTCTCATTCTCATATACCAAAGGCCATATTCTAAGTAAGTTAGTTATCACACGGGAATAGCGACGATATGGGTTATGGAACAGTAATTTATTTAGCCTTTTTCTACCTATATAAACGTTTCCTTTTGTAGAATGTAACATTATAGGCAAGAAAAAAATACACATGAAATGAATCATAAAATAATATAAAATGGCCTAAACCTAACTAAATCTTATTAATGAAGTATTAAAAAAAAAAAGTGCCTTTTTACCCAAATCCTGCCCCCAACAGTAGAAAATTACCTTATACCTCGTTGGTTACAGTCATTTGCGGCATTTTTTTTTAACATTTGCTTCTTTTTGGGAATAAATAGGTGGGTGGTAGAAATTCTTAAATATCTCGGAAAGTTTTTTTTTTTTCGAAGTGAGTATGATTACCGGATTACTGTGTTTTTTTTTTTACTTGAAATGGGCTAGCTCTTGACTCTAGACACAAAGGTCAGCGATGACCCGTGATCTTTAAAAAATTAAGACGAGTCGCCCTGTAGTGTATTAGTAGACAGCTTCTGTCTGTTAAATCCACATCCTGTATACCACGCTGATATTGATGGCTGCAAGGCTGCGCCGACATCTTGGCAGAATGCCAGCGCCATCTAGCGAAGCATTTAGCAGTAAATTGCTGGGGATATCGACGAATTAGTAACTATTCATTGTTTTGGCAGTTCTTAATTAATATCTTGGAAATTGAAGCACTAAAAACAGAGCAACAGCTACTTCTCTCTCCCCAGTCATACTGTAAACGCTGCTAGATAGAGTTGAAAAGACCCTGAGGGTTTTTATTTTTAATGTAATGTAAGTAATTTATGCGAAGGCTGCCAACCAGTCACTTCCTGTGGGTAGGTACAACAGAACACAGCTCTATCCAATTAGGTACCTAATTTGTTTTGTCGTGTCAAAAATGATAAAAATTAGAGTAATTTCGAATTAAAAGGGACTGTGATGTAATGACTTATTATGACTGATGATGATGAATGATGTAATGACTTATTATCACTTATTATGACTTATTATTCACTTATTATGACTTATTATCACTTAGATACAAAAAAACTTGCCTTTTTAGCGTTTATTTGCTCGTTTTTTTCAGCAGGCTGTAATTCATGAACGGTAATAGATATACAATTTAAATTTTACAAAACATTTTAATTTTATTTCTGTTATACCACATATGCTTGTCACTTTTCGTTCTACCTACTTCCCAATAACTGATAGGCATGATTTTATGTATGCATTTTTGCATGACTGGCATCGGAGGTTGGGCGCTTTTCCACTAGACGGCACGGCACCGGCACGGCGACGATCACGTGACAATATCTATGGGAATCGATGACATGCCGTGACGGTCCCGTGCCGGCAAGTGAAAAGCGTGTCATATAATTTTCATTGATTTTTCATACATTATATCACCTACGATATCGTCGACGGTACCGTGCCGTCGCCGTTGCCGGTGACGTGCCGTCTAGTGGAAAAAAGCGCCCATCGAAGGTTGTGTGGCTGCATCGCCGCAGCAGCCACTTTGGCGTGCCGCCAGCTTCGGGAAGGTTACGCTAAGGTGCTGAACCTCTTTGCTGGAATTTCGTATGAGAAGCTTATTTACTGAACTGTTGAAACCGTTTTATGCCGGCTTGATGTTAAACCTTCAGTAACACATTTCGCAAATATCACACAAGCCTCACTAGCCTCGATGGAGGCCAAACTCACAATTTAACACCTAAATTACGCATATCAGAAATGTAATTTCAAAACGGCCTGTCAAATCTGTACTTAATTTATTGATATCAATCTTGAAATCGCTTCATAAATACAAGCCTAAGGCCCGTATTTATAATCAGCTCTCAAGAGTGACAGCGAGTTTGAGTTCGTATCAGAAATGTCATTCCAGTACAAAATTACCTGTCAAATCCGCACTTAATATTGCTCTCAATCTTAAGATCGCTTCATAAATACAAGCCTAAGTGTTACGATGCCCGTTTATCGTCAGGCGGACCGTAGGTTGTTCGAAAAAAAAAACTGGATTTTTTCAGTGCGGCATGGGGTATTTTTATCTCGGTTAACAATATTATCCCCTCGGCTTATCCATATTAGACCACGGCCCACAGGGCACAGCGCTTGATACACAAAATAATTGTTTTTACAATATGAACAAACAGGAAATGTTTCCTAAAAGATCATGCCCACGTGTTACATAATCTTGAGAACCAAAAAAAAAACAAATTACGCCTGTACCTTAATGGGGCAGGAAGAGCGTCAACGACCCGACTAAGGTTCGCCACGTCCGAGAAAGATCTGTATATTTCTGAGGTTGTTTCGTCCAAGATTTCTGTTGTGACTGGTTGACAACCCATCGCTTAAATTACAATATATTGATACCCTCGAATCCCCAGTAAGCCCGAGAGGAGATGCAGCTGGCACATTTTATGTTTTTCTAGTCCAGCATAGAAGTTAAAAGCCAAAACAATTATTATACTATACTAAGTTCAACTTTATTATAATTTTTATGAAAGCATCAACAGTAGTGTAGTTATAATACAGTCATTATCTTGAATGTACAAACAGACAAGACATTTTGTTTGTAGTACGTGCTTTACATAATGTTATGTAGACGACCGAGTATCACCCAAGAGAGAACGTTTCATCCATACTTTTATTTAACTTGTGGTAGTATACCTATGGGGTTTTTTCAACTAACGGTACACCTGGGCAGCACAGGATTGGCTATAAACCGTGGTACGCATAGTTACCGGCAATCAACTTGAGATAGACTGGTATAGTTTAAGCATCTAAAGGCCCACTACTTCAAGTCTGCCGGTAACTATAGGCTCAGCCAGAGAATGCCAAGGCTTTCGAAAAGAAATCTTGAAGAAAGATCCTCGTTTAGGGTCGAAACGTCAAGAGCTAACCCTCCGGTCAACAAAAAACAAGTAATCCGTTTAGTTTTATCACTTTTTAAGCACTTGCGAGTTGACCCGTTTAAAATAGTAAAACAATTGCAAATTTATTACAAAAATTATACTAAGCAAAATCTGAACATATGTGAAGCAAGAAGCATTAATATTTCAATCTACAAGCAAAAAAAATCGCAACATAGTCGTCGCCTTGTGTGTGGTAACTGACAAACAGTGTTTTACATAATGTTATGCAGAGCGAACGAGAATTCCTCTCTAGAGAGAGATCACTGAAGGAACACATTTTTCGCTGTACAAGTAGGTAACTAAGTAACTATATCATTTTTGCTCTTCGTATGATTATGATACACATTTTGAAAGTTGAGGTCGATGACTGAACTTGTTTAACGCACGCATCAGTCGTATATTTTTGGGAAGTTAGTTAATTTTTTTGGTAAGTTGAAACTCGTGAAAACAATTTAAGCAATTCTTTTGTGATTGGCTTTGATGATTTTTTAAAGTGTCGATTTGAAAATGAATAGAGTGCGTCTAAAGTGCGTCTATTCAGCCGTCTCTTCTGTTCACTCCATGAATCCAAAGAGGATATAAAATCACTGCGTTTAAGAGTCGGCACTTCCATACTAAAATCGGGATTGAATTTTTTCAAGAGTTCGGTTCCTATTTTCTAACAATGAGGAATCGTTTTATTTATTTATTTATTGTTTATTGTACACAAGTAACATGAGAAATACAATACACAATGAGAAACGACACAACAGGTACAGCTTATTTCTACTAAGAAATTTCGACCTACGGAAGTGATACTTTAATTGACAGGCAGATTAGGCAAAATTATATTATTATTATTAATTTTATTCATACAAAACATCACAAAAGAATGCTTAAATTGTTTTCACGAGTTTCAACTTACCAAAAAAATTAACTAACTTCCCAAAAATATACGACTGATGCGTGCGTTAAACAAGTTCAGTCATCGACCTCAACTTTCAAAATGTGTATCATAATCATACGAAGAGCAAAAATGATATAGTTACTTAGTTACCTACTTGTACAGCGAAAAATGTGTTCCTTCAGTGATCTCTCTCTAGAGAGGAATTCTCGTTCGCTCTGCATAACATTATGTAAAACACTGTTTGTCAGTTACCACACACAAGGCGACGACTATGTTGCGATTTTTTTGCTTGTAGATTGAAATATTAATGCTTCTTGCTTCACATATGTTCAGATTTTGCTTAGTATAATTTTTGTAATAAATTTGCAATTGTTTTACTATTTTAAACGGGTCAACTCGCAAGTGCTTAAAAAGTGATAAAACTAAACGGATTACTTGTTTTTTGTTGACCGGAGGGTTAGCTCTTGACGTTTCGACCCTAAACGAGGATCTTTCTTCAAGATTTCTTTTCGAAAGCCTGGCATTCTCTGGCTGAGCCTATAGTTACCGGCAGACTTGAAGTAGTGGGCCTTTAGATGCTTAAAACTATACCAGTCTATCTCAAGTTGATTGCCGGTAACTATGCGTACCACGGTTTATAGCCAATCCTGTGCTGCCCAGGTGTACCGTTAGTTGAAAAACCCCATAGGTATACTACCACAAGTTAAATAAAAGTATGGATGAAACGTTCTCTCTTGGGTGATACTCGGTCGTCTACATAACATTATGTAAAGCACGTACTACAAACAAAATGTCTTGTCTGTTTGTACATTCAAGATAATGACTGTATTATAACTACACTACTGGTTGATGCTTTCATAAAAATTATAATAAAGTTGAACTTAGTATAGTATAATAATTGTTTTGGCTTTTAACTTCTATGCTGGACTAGAAAAACATAAAATGTGCCAGCTGCATCTCCTCTCGGGCTTACTGGGGATTCGAGGGTATCAATATATTGTAATTTAAGCGATGGGTTGTCAACCAGTCACAACAGAAATCTTGGACGAAACAACCTCAGAAATATACAGATCTTTCTCGGACGTGGCGAACCTTAGTCGGGTCGTTGACGCTCTTCCTGCCCCATTAAGGTACAGGCGTAATTTGTTTTTTTTTTTGGTTCTCAAGATTATGTAACACGTGGGCATGATCTTTTAGGAAACATTTCCTGTTTGTTCATATTGTAAAAACAATTATTTTGTGTATCAAGCGCTGTGCCCTGTGGGCCGTGTCTAATATGGATAAGCCGAGGGGATAATATTGTTAACCGAGATAAAAATACCCCATGCCGCACTGAAAAATCCAGTTTTTTTTTCGAACAACCTACGGTCCGCCTGACGATAAACGGGCATCGTAACACTTAGGCTTGTATTTATGAAGCGATCTTAAGATTGAGAGCAATATTAAGTGCGGATTTGACAGGTAATTTTGTACTGGAATGACATTTCTGATACGAACTCAAACTCGCTGTCACTCTTGAGAGCTGATTATAAATACGGGCCTTAGGCTTGTATTTATGAAGCGATTTCAAGATTGATATCAATAAATTAAGTACAGATTTGACAGGCCGTTTTGAAATTACATTTCTGATATGCGTAATTTAGGTGTTAAATTGTGAGTTTGGCCTCCATCGAGGCTAGTGAGGCTTGTGTGATATTTGCGAAATGTGTTACTGAAGGTTTAACATCAAGCCGGCATAAAACGGTTTCAACAGGTTCAGTAAATAAGCTTCTCATACGAAATTCCAGCAAAGAGGTTCAGCACCTTAGCGTAACCTTCCCGAAGCTGGCGGCACGCCAAAGTGGCTGCTGCGGCGATGCAGCCACACAACCTTCGATGGGCGCTTTTCCACTAGACGGCACGTCACCGGCAACGGCGACGGCACGGTACCGTCGACGATATCGTAGGTGATATAATGTATGAAAATCAATGAAAATTATATGACACGCTTTTCCACTTGCCGGCACGGGACCGTCACGGCATGTCATCGATTCCCATAGATATTGTCACGTGATCGTCGCCGTGCCGGTGCCGTGCCGTCTAGTGGAAAAGCGCCCAACCTCCGATGCCAGTCATGCAAAAATGCATACATAAAATCATGCCTATCAGTTATTGGGAAGTAGGTAGAACGAAAAGTGACAAGCATATGTTGGTATAACAGAAATAAAATTAAAATGTTTTGTAAAATTTAAATTGTATATCTATTACCGTTCATGAATTACAGCCTGCTGAAAAAAACGAGCAAATAAACGCTAAAAAAGGCAAGTTTTTTGTATCTAAGTGATAATAAGTCATAATAAGTGATAATAAGTCATAATAAGTGATAATAAGTCATTACATCATTCATCATCATCAGTCATAATAAGTCATTACATCACAGTCCCTTTTAATTCGAAATTACTCTAATTTTTATCATTTTTGACACGACAAACAAATTAGGTACCTAATTTGGATAGAGCTGTGTTCTGTTGTACCTACCCACAGGAAGTGACTGGTTGGCAGCCTTCGCATAAATTACTTACATTACATTAAAATAAAACCCTCAGGG